>JAWNOA010000123.1:0-136862 GCA_035046345.1 Drosophila birchii | reverse complement strand
TGTAATGGTTTTGAAATATTGGTTTATTTAAGTGCCCAGTGCAATCTGTTGACGGCAGAATTTAGGCAAATTTGAACTGTTTTAACTGTTGTAAAATATAGTTCAAATTTGCTTTATTCCTAATTTTAATATTAGTAGAAGTTTTTTTGTAGTAAATTTTTTGATTTGGTGGTTGCAATATATTTGAAATATTGTTTTATTTAAGTGCCCAGTGCAATCTGTTCACGGCAGAATTTGGGCAATGTGGACAGTTTTAACTGTTGTAAAATAAAATAAAAATTTGCTTTATTCCTAATTTTAATTTTAGTCGTAGTTTTTTTTGTAGTAAATTATTTGATTTGGTGGTTGTAATAGTTTTTAAATATTGTTTTATTTAAGTGCCCAGTGCAATCTGTTGGCGGCAGAATGTGTGCAAATTTGAACAGTTTTGTAAAATAAAGTAAAAATTTGCTTCATTCTCAATTTTTATATTAGTCGCAGTTTTTTAGTAGTAAATTATTAGATTTGGTGGTTGTAATAGTTTTGAAATATTGGTATATTTAAGTGCCCAGTGCAATCTGTTGACGGCAGAATTTGGGCATATTTGAATTGTTTTAACTGTTGTAAAATATAGTTAAAATTTGCTTTATTCCTAATTTTAATATTAGTCGTAGTTTCTTTGTAGTAAATTATTTGATTTGGTGGTTGCAATATATTTGAAATATTGTTTTATTTAAGTGCCCAGTGCAATCTGTTGACGGCAGAATTTGGGCAATGTGGACAGTTTTAACTGTTGTAAAATAAAATAAAAATTTGCTGTATTGCTACTTTTAATATTAGTCGTAGTTTTTTTGTAGTAAATTATTAGATTTGGTGGTTGCAATATATTTGAAATATTGTTTTATTTAAGTCCCCTGTGCAATCTGTTAGCGGCAGAATTTGGGCAAATTTGAACTGTTTTAACTGTTGTAAAATAAAATAAAAATTTGCTTTATTGCTACTTTTAATATTAGTCGTAGTTTTTTTGTAGTAAACTTATTTGATTTGGTAATAATTTTGAAATATTGTTTTATTTTAGTGTCCAGTGCAATCTGTTGACCGCAGAATTTGAGGAAATTTTAATCTAAGTTGTAAAATAAAGTAAAAATTTGCTTTATTGCTAATTTTAATATTAGTCTATTTTTTTTTTGTAGTAAATAATTTGATTTGGTGGTTGCAATAAATTTGAAATATTGTTTTATTTAAGTGCCCAGTGCAATCTGTTGGCGGCAGAATTTGGGAAAATTTGAACTGTTTTAACTGTTGTAAAAAAAATAAAAATTTGCTTTATTGGCAATTTTAATATTAGTCGTAGTTTTTTTTGTAGTAAATTATTTGATTTGGTGGTTGTAATGGTTTTGAAATATTGGTTTATTTAAGTGCCCAGTGCAATCTGTTGACGGCAGAATTTAGGCAAATTTGAACTGTTTTAACTGTTGTAAAATGAACTTCAAATTTGCTTTATTGCTAATTTTAATATTAGTCGTAGTTTGTTTGTAGTAAATTATTTGATTTGGTAGTGTCAATATATTTGAAATATTGTTTTATTTAAGTGCCCAGTGCAATCTGTTGACGGCGGAATTTGGGCAATGTGGACAGTTTTAACTGTTGTAAAATAAAATAAAAATTTGCTTTATTCCTAATTTTAATTTTAGTCGTGTTTTTTTTGTAGTAAATTATTTGATTTGGTGGTTGTAATGGTTTTGAAATATTGGTTTATTTAAGTGCCCAGTGCAATCTGTTGACGGCAGAATTTAGGCAAATTTGAACTGTTGTAAAATATAGTTCAAATTTGCTTTATTCCTAATTTTAATATTAGTAGAAGTTTTTTTGTAGTAAATTTTTTGATTTGGTGGTTGCAATATATTTGAAATATTGTTTTATTTAAGTGCCCAGTGCAATCTGTTGACGGCAGAATTTGGGCAATGTGGACAGTTTTAACTGTTGTAAAATAAAATAAAAATTTGCTTTATTCCTAATTTTAATTTTAGTCGTAGTTTTTTTGTAGTAAATTATTTGATTTGGTGGTTGTAATAGTTTTTAAATATTGTTTTATTTAAGTGCCCAGTGCAATCTGTTGGCAAATTTGAACAGTTTTGTAAAATAAAGTAAAAATTTGCTTCATTCTCAATTTTTATATTAGTCGCAGTTTTTTAGTAGTAAAATATTTGATTTGGTGGTTTTAATAGTTTTGAAATATTGGTATATTTAAGGGCCAGTGCAATCTGTTGACGGCAGAATTTGGGCAAATTTGAACTGTTTTAACTGTTGTAAAATGAAGTTCAAATTTGCTTTATTGCTAATTTTAATATTAGTCGTAGTTTTTTTGTAGTAAATTATTAGATTTGGTGGTTGTAATAGTTTTGAAATATTGGAATATTTAAGTGCCCAGTGCAATCTGTTGACGGCAGAATTTGGGCAAATTTGAATTGTTTTAACTGTTGTAAAATATAGTTAAAATTTGCTTTATTCCTAATTTTAATATTAGTCGTAGTTTCTTTGTAGTAAATTATTTGATTTGGTGGTTGCAATATATTTGAAATATTGTTTTATTTAAGTGCCCAGTGCAATCTGTTGACGGCAGAATTTGGGCAATGTGGACAGTTTTAACTGTTGTAAAATAAAATAAAAATTTGCTTTATTGCTCATTTTAATTTTAGTCGTAGGTTTTTTGTAGTAAATTATTTGACTGGGTGGTTGTAATAGTTTTGAAATATTGTTTAATTTAAGTGCCCAGTGCCATCTGTTGGCGGCAGAATTTGGGCAAATTTGAACTGTTTTAACTGTTGTAAAATAAAATAGAAATTTGCTGTATTGCTACTTTTAATATTAGTCGTAGTTTTTTTGTAGTAAATTATTAGATTTGGTGGTTGCAATATATTTGAAATATTGTTTTATTTAAGTGCCCTGTGCAATCTGTTAGCGGCAGAATTTGGGCAAATTTTAACTGTTTTAACTGTTGTAAAATAAAATAAAAATTTGCTTTATTTCTACTTTTAATATTAGTCGTAGTTTTTTTGTAGTAAATTATTTGATTTGGTGGTTGTAATGGTTTTGAAATATTGGTTTATTTAAGTGCCCAGTGCAATCTGTTGACGGCAGAATTTAGGCAAATTTGAACTGTTTTAACTGTTGTAAAATATAGTTCAAATTTGCTTTATTCCTAATTTTAATATTAGTAGAAGTTTTTTTGTAGTAAATTATTTGATTTGGTGGTTGCAATATATTTGAAATATTGTTTTATTTAAGTGCCCAGTGCAATCTGTTGACAGCAGAATTTGGGCAATGTGGACAGTTTTAACTGTTGTAAAAAAAATTAAATTTTGCTTTATTGCCAATTTTAATATTAGTCGTAGTTTTTTGTAGTAAATTATTTGATATGGTTGTTGTAATAGTTTTGAATAATTGGTATATTAAAGTGCCCAGTGCAATCTGTTGACGGCAGAATTTGGGCAAATTTGAACTGTTTTAACTATTGTAAAATAAAGTTAAAATTTGCTTTATTGCTAATTTTAAAATTAGTCGTAGTTTTTATGTAGTAAATTATTTGATTTGTTGGTTGCAATATATTTGAAATATTGTTTTATTTAAGTGCCCAGTGCAATCTGTTGACGGCAGAATTTGGGCAAATTTGAACAGTTTTGTAAAATAAAGTTAAAATTTGCTTTATTCTCAATTTTAATATTAGTCTTAGTTTTTTTGTAGTAAATTATTTTATTTGGTGGTTTAATGGTTTTGAAATATTGGTATATTTAAGTGCCCAGTGCAATCTGTTGACGGCAGAATTTAGGCAAATTCGAACTGTTTTAACTGTTGTAAAATACAGTTAAAATTTGCTTTATTGCTTATTTTAAAATTAGTCGTAGTTTTTTTGTAGTAAAGTATTTGATTTGGTGGTTGCAATATATTTGAAATATTGTTTTATTGAAGTGCCCAGTGCAATCTGTTGACGACAGAATTTGGGCAATGTGGACAGCTTTAACTGTTGTAAAATAAAATAAAAATTTGCTTTATTGCTAATTTTAATTTTAATCGTAGTTTTTTTGTAGTAAATTATTTGACTTGGTGGTTGTAATAGTTTTGAAATATTGTTTAATTTAAGTGCCCAGTGCAATCTGTTGGCGGCAGAATGTGTGCAAATTTGAACAGTTTTGTAAAATAAAGTTAAAATTTGCTTCATTCTCAATTTTAATATTAGTCGTAGTTTTTATGTAGTAAATTATTTGATTTGTTGGTTGCAATATATTTGAAATATTGTTTTATTTAAGTGCCCAGTGCAATCTGTTGACGGCAGAATTTGGGCAAATTTGAACAGTTTTGTAAAATAAAGTTAAAATTTGCTTTATTCTCAATTTTAATATTAGTCTTAGTTTTTTTGTAGTAAATTATTTTATTTGGTGGTTTAATGGTTATGAAATATTGGTATATTTAAGTGCCCAGTGCAATCTGTTGACGGCAGAATTTAGGCAAATTCGAACTGTTTTAACTGTTGTAAAATACAGTTAAAATTTGCTTTATTGCTTATTTTAAAATTAGTCGTAGTTTTTTTGTAGTAAAGTATTTGATTTGGTGGTTGCAATATATTTGAAATATTGTTTTATTGAAGTGCCCAGTGCAATCTGTTGACGACAGAATTTGGGCAATGTGGACAGTTTTAACTGTTGTAAAATAAAATAAAAATTTGCTTTATTGCTAATTTTAATTTTAATCGTAGTTTTTTTGTAGTAAATTATTTGACTTGGTGGTTGTAATAGTTTTGAAATATTGTTTAATTTAAGTGCCCAGTGCAATCTGTTGGCGGCAGAATGTGTGCAAATTTGAACAGTTTTGTAAAATAAAGTTAAAATTTGCTTCATTCTCAATTTTAATATTAGTCGTAGTTTTTTTGTGGTAAATTATTTGATTTGGTGGTTGATATGGTTTTGAAATATTGGTTTATTTAAGTACCCAGTGCAATCTGTTGGCGGTAGAATTTGGGCAAATTTGAACTGTTTTAACTGTTGTAAAATTAAGTTAAAATTTGCTTAATTGCTAATTTTAATATTAGTCGTAGTTTTTTTGTAGTAAATTATTTGATTTGGTGGTTGTAATGGTTTTGAAATATTGGTTTATTTAAGTGCCCAGTGCAATCTGTTGACGGCAGAATTTAGGCAAATTTGAACTGTTTTAACTGTTGTAAAATGAACTTCAAATTTGCTTTATTGCTAATTTTAATATTAGTCGTAGTTTTTTTGTAGTAAATTATTAGATTTGGTGGTTGTAATAGTTTTGAAATATTGGTATATTTAAGTGCCAAGTGCAATCTGTTGACGGCAGAATGTGTGCAAATTTGAACAGTTTTGTAAAATAAAGTAAAAATTTGCTTCATTCTCAATTTTAATATTAGTCGCAGTTTTTTAGTCGTAAAATATATGATTTGGTGGTTGTAATAGTTTTGAAATATTGGTATATTTAAGTGCCCAGTGCATTCTGTTGACGGCAGAATTTAGTCAAATTTGAACTGTTTTAACTGTTGTAAAATGAACTTCAAATTTGCTTTATTGCTAATTTTAATATTAGTCGTAGTTTGTTTGTAGTAAATTATTTGATTTGGTAGTGTCAATATATTTGAAGTATTGTTTTATTTAAGTGCCCAGTGCAATCTGTTGACGGCAGAATTTGGGCAATGTGGACAGTTTTAACTGTTGTAAAATAAAATAAAAATTTGCTTTATTCCTAATTTTAATTTTAGTCGTAGTTTTTTTTGTAGTAAATTATTTGATTTGGTGGTTGTAATAGTTTTTAAATATTGTTTTATTTAAGTGTCCAGTGCAATCTGTTGGTGGCAGAATGTGTGCAAATTTGAACAGTTTTGTAAAATAAAGTAAAAATTTGCTTCATTCTCAATTTTTTATATTAGTCGCAGTTTTTTAGTAGTAAAATATTTGATTTGGTGGTTGTAATAGTTTTTAAATATTGGTATATTTAAGGGCCCAGTGCAATCTGTTGACGGCAGAATTTGGGCAAATTTGAACTGTTTTAACTGTTCTAAAATGAAGTTCAAATTTGCTTTATTGCTAATTTTAATATTAGTCGTAGTATTTTTGTAGTAAATTATTAGATTTGGTGGTTGTAATAGTTTTGAAATATTGGTATATTTAAGTGCCAAGTGCAATCTGTTGACGGCAGAATTTGGGCAAATTTGAATTGTTTTAACTGTTGTAAAATATAGTTAAAATTTGCTTTATTCCTAATTTTAATATTAGTCGTAGTTTCTTTGTAGTAAATTATTTGATTTGGTGGTTGCAATATATTTGAAATATTGTTTTATTTAAGTGCCCCGTGCAATCTGTTGACGGCAGAATTTGGGCAATGTGGACAGTTTTAACTGTTGTAAAATAAAATAAAAATTTGCTTTATTGCTCATTTTAATTTTAGTCGTAGGTTTTTTGTAGTAAATTATTTGACTGGGTGGTTGTAATAGTTTTGAAATATTGTTTAATTTAAGTGCCCAGTGCCATCTGTTGGCGGCAGAATGTGTGCAAATTTGAACAGTTTTGTAAAATAAAGTTAAAATTTGCTTTATTCTCAATTTTAATATTAGTCGTAGTTTTTTTGTAGTAAATTATTTGATTTGGTGGTTGTAATGGTTTTGAAATATTGGTTTATTTAAGTGCCCTGTGCAATCTGTTAGCGGCAGAATTTTGGGCAAATTTGAACTGTTTTAACTGTTGTAAAATAAAATAAAAATTTGCTGTATTGCTACTTTTAATATTAGTCGTAGTTTTTTTGTAGTAAATTATTAGATTTGGTGGTTGCAATATATTTGAAATATTGTTTTATTTAAGTGCCCAGTGCAATCTGTTGGCGGTAAAATTTGGGCAAATTTGAACTGTTTTAACTGTTGTAAAATAAAGTTAAAATTTGCTGAATTGCTAGTTTTAATATTAGTCCTAGTTATTTTGTAGTAAATTATTTGACTTGGTGGTTGTAATAGTTTTGAAATATTGTTTAATTAAAGTGCCCAGTGCAATCTGTTGGCGGCAGAATGTGTGCAAATTTGAACAGTTTTGTAAAATAAAGTTAAAATTTGCTCTATTCTCAATTTTAATATTAGTCGTAGTTTTTTTGTAGTAAATTATTTGATTTGGTGGTTGAAATGGTTTTGAAATATTGGTTTATTTAAGTGCCCAGTGCAATCTGTTGGCGGTAAAATTTGGTCAAATTTGAACTGTTTTAACTGTTGTAAAATAAAGTTAAAATTTGCTTAATTGCTTTTGTAGTAAATTATTTGATTTGGTGGTTGCAATATATTTGAAATATTGTTTTATTTTAGTGCCCTGTGCAATCTGTTAGCGGCAGAATTTGGGCAAATTTGAACTGTTTTAACTGTTGTAAAAAATAATAAAAATTTGCTTTATTGCTACTTTTAATATTAGTCGTAGTTTTTTTTGTAGTAAACTTATTTGATTTGGAAATAATTTTGAAGTATTGTTTTATTTAAGTGTCCAGTGCAATCTGTTGACCGCAGAATTTGAGGAAATTTTAATCTAAGTTGTAAAATAAAGTAAAAATTTGCTTTATTGCTAATTTTAATATTAGTCGAATTTTTTTTTTTTAGTAAATTATTTGATTTGGTGGTGGCAATAAATTTGAAATATTGTTTTATTTAAGTGCCCAGTGCAATCTGTTGGCGGCAGAATTTGGGAAAATTTGAACTGTTTTAACTGTTGTAAAAAAAAATAAAAATTTGCTTTATTGCCAATTTTAATATTAGTCGTAGTTTTTTTGTAGTAAATTATTTGATTTATTTGTTGTAATAGTTTTAATTAATTGGTATATTTAAGTGCCCAGTGCAATCTGTTGACGGCAGAATGTGTGCAAATTTGAACAGTTTTGTAAAATAAAGTAAAAATTTGCTTCATTCTCAATTTTAATATTAGTCGCAGTTTTTTAGTCGTAAAATATATGATTTGGTGGTTGTAATAGTTTTGAAATATTGGTATATTTAAGTGCCCAGTGCAATCTGTTGACGGCAGAATTTAGGCAAATTTGAACTGTTTTAACTGTTGTAAAATGAACATAAAATTTGCTTTATTGCTAATTTTAATATTAGTCGTAGGTTGTTTGTAGTAAATTATTTGATTTGGTAGTGTCAATATATATGAAATATTGTTTTATTTAAGTGCCCAGTGCAATTTGTTGACGGCAGAATTTGGGCAATGTGGACAGTTTTAACTGTTGTAAAATAAAATAAAAATTTGCTTTATTCCTAATTTTAATTTTAGTCGTAGTTTTTTTGTAGTAAATTATTTGATTTGGTGGTTGTAATAGTTTTGAAATATTGTTTAATTTAAGTGCCCTGTGCAATCTGTTGGCGGCAGAATGTGTGCAAATTTGAACAGTTTTGTAAAATAAAGTAAAAAAAAAAATATTAGTCTATTTTTTTTTTGTAGTAAATTATTTGATTTGGTGGTTGCAATAAATTTGAAATATTGTTTTATTTAAGTGCCCAGTGCAATCTGTTGGCGGCAGAATTTGGGAAAATTTGAACTGTTTTAACTGTTGTAAAAAAAAATAAAAATTTGCTTTATTGGCAATTTTAATATTAGTCGTAGTTTTTTTGTAGTAAATTATTTGATTTGGTTGTTGTAATAGTTTTGAATAATTGGTATATTTAAGTGCCCAGTGCAATCTGTTGACGGCAGAATGTGTGCAAATCTGAAAAGTTTTGTAAAATAAAGTAAAAATTTGCTTCATTCTCAATTTAAATATTAGTCGCAGTTTTTTAGTCGTAAAATATATGATTTGGTGGTTGTAATAGTTTTGAAATATTGGTATATTTAAGTGCCCAGTGCAATCTGTTGACGGCAGAATTTAGGCAAATTTGAACTGTTTTAACTGTTGTAAAATGAACTTCAAATTTGCTTTATTGCTAATTTTAATATTAGTCGTAGTTTGTTTGTAGTAAATTATTTGATTTGGTAGTGTCAATATATTTGAAATATTGTTTTATTTAAGTGCCCAGTGCAATCTGTTGACGGCAGAATTTGGGCAATGTGGACAGTTTTAACTGTTGTAAAATAAAATAAAAATTTGCTTTATTCCTAATTTTAATTTTAGTCGTAGTTTTTTTGTAGTAAATTATTTGATCTGGTGGTTGTAATAGTTTTTAAATATTGTTTTATTTAAGTGCCCAGTGCAATCTGTTGGCGGCAGAATTTGTGCAAATTTGAACAGTTTTGTAAAATAAAGTAAAAATTTGCTTCATTCTCAATTTTTATATTAGTCGCAGTTTTTTAGTAGTAAAATATTTGATTTGGTGGTTGTAATAGTTTTGAAATATTGGTATATTTAAGGGCCCAGTGCAATCTGTTGACGGCAGAATTTGGGCAAATTTGAACTGTTTTAACTGTTGTAAAATTAAGTTTAAATTTGCTTTATTGCTAATTTTAATATTAGTCGTAGTTTTTTTGTAGTAAATTATTAGATTTGGTGGTTGTAATAGTTTTGAAATATTGGTATATTTAAGTGCCCAGTGCAATCTGTTGACGGCAGAATTTGGGCAAATTTGAATTGTTTAAACTGTTGTAAAATATAGTAAAAATTTGCTTTATTCCTAATTTTAATATTAGTCGTAGTTTCTTTGTAGTAAATTATTTAATTTGGTGGTTGTAATGGTTTTGAACTATTGGTTTATTTAAGTGCCCTGTGCAATCTGTTAGCGGCAGAATTTGGCCAAATTTGAACTGTTTTAACTGTTGTAATAAAATAAAAATTTGCTGTATTGCTACTTTTAATATTAGTCGTAGTTTTTTTGTAGTAAATTATTTGATTTGGTGGTTGTAATGGTTTTGAAATATTGGTTTATTTAAGTGCCCAGTGCAATCTGTTGGCGGTAAAATTTGGGCAAATTTGAACTGTTTTAACTGTTGTAAAATAAAGTTAAAATTTGCTTAATTGCTAGTTTTAATATTAGTCGTAGTTTTTTTGTAGTAAATTATTTGACTTGGTGGTTGTAATAGTTTTGAAATATTGTTTAATTTAAGTGCCCAGTGCAATCTGTTGGCGGCAGAATGTGTGCAAATTTGAACAGTTTTGTAAAATAAAGTTAAAATTTGCTTTATTCTCAATTTTAATATTAGTCGTAGTTTTTTTGTAGTAAATTATTTGATTTGGTGGTTGTAATGGTTTTGAAATATTGGTTTATTTAAGTGCCCAGTGCAATCTGTTGGCGGTAAAATTTGGGCAAATTTGAACTGTTTTAACTGTTGTAAAATAAAGTTAAAATTTGCTTAATTGCTAATTTTAATATTAGTCGTAGTTTTTTTGTAGTAAATTATTTGATTTGGTGGTTGCAATATATTTGAAATATTGTTTTATTTTAGTGCCCTGTGCAATCTGTTAGCGGCAGAATTTGGGCAAATTTGAACTGTTTTAACTGTTGTAAAAAAAAATAAAAATTTGCTTTATTGCTACTTTTAATATAAGTCGTAGTTTTTTTGTAGTAAACTTATTTGATTTGGTAATCATTTTGAAGTATTGTTTTATTTAAGTGTCCAGTGCAATCTGTTGACCGCAGAATTTGAGGAAATTTTAATCTAAGTTGTAAAATAAAGTAAAAAATTGCTTTATTGCTAATTTTAATATTAGTCGAATTTTTTTTTTTAGTAAATTATTTGATTTGGTGGTGGCAATAAATTTGAAATATTGTTTTATTTAAGTGCCCAGTGCAATCTGTTGGCGGCAGAATTTGGGAAAATTTGAACTGTTTTAACTGTTGTAAAAAAAAATAAAAATTTGCTTTATTGCCAATTTTAATATTAGTCGTAGTTTTTTTGTAGTAAATTATTTGATTTATTTGTTGTAATAGTTTTAATTAATTGGTATATTTAAGTGCCCAGTGCAATCTGTTGACGGCAGAATGTGTGCAAATTTGAACAGTTTTGTAAAATAAAGTAAAAATTTGCTTCATTCTCAATTTTAATATTAGTCGCAGTTTTTTAGTCGTAAAATATATGATTTGGTGGTTGTAATAGTTTTGAAATATTGGTATATTTAAGTGCCCAGTGCAATCTGTTGACGGCAGAATTTAGGCAAATTTGAACTGTTTTAACTGTTGTAAAATGAACATAAAATTTGCTTTATTGCTAATTTTAATATTAGTCGTAGTTTGTTTGTAGTAAATTATTTGATTTGGTAGTGTCAATATATTTGAAATATTGTTTTATTTAAGTGCCCAGTGCAATTTGTTGACGGCAGAATTTGGGCAATGTGGACAGTTTTAACTGTTGTAAAATAAAATAAAAATTTGCTTTATTTCTAATTTTAATATTAGTCGTAGTTTCTTTGTAGTAAATTATTTGATTTGGTGGTGGCAATAAATTTGAAATATTGTTTTATTTAAGTGCCCAGTGCAATCTGTTGGCGGCAGAATTTGGGAAAATTTCAACTGTTTTAACTGTTGTAAAAAAAAATAAAAATTTGCTTTATTGGCAATTTTAATATTAGTCGTAGTTTTTTTGTAGTAAATTATTTGATTTATTTGTTGTAATAGTTTTAATTAATTGGTATATTTAAGTGCCCAGTGCAATCTGTTGGCGGCAGAATGTGTGCAAATTTGAACAGTTTTGTAAAATAAAGTAAAAATTTGCTTCATTCTCAATTTTAATATTAGTCGCAGTTTTTTAGTAGTAAAATATTTGATTTGGTGGTTGTAATAGTTTTGAAATATTGGTATATTTAAGTGCCCAGAGCAATCTGTTGACGGCAGAATTTGGGCAAATTTGAACTGTTTTAACTGTTGTAAAATGAAGTTCAAATTTGCTTTATTGCTAATTTTAATATTAGTCGTAGTTTTTTTGTAGTAAATTATTAGATTTGGTGGTTGTAATAGTTTTGAAATATTGGTATATTTAAGTGCCCAGTGCAATCTGTTGACGGCAGTATTTGGGCAAATTTAAACTGTTTTAACTGTTGTAAAATGAAGTTAAAATTTGCTTTATTGCTAAATTTAATTTTAGTCCTAGGTTTTTTGTAGTAAATTATTTGACTGGGTGGTTGTAATAGTTTTGAAATATTGTTTAATTTAAGTGCCCAGTGCCATCTGTTGGCGGCAGAATGTGTGCAAATTTGAACAGTTTTGTAAAATAAAGTTAAAATTTGCTTTATTCTCAATTTTAATATTAGTCGTAGTTTTTTTGTAGTAAATTATTTGATCTGGTGGTTGTAATGGTTTTGAAATATTGGTTTATTTAAGTGCCCAGTGCAATCTGTTGGCGGCAGAAATTGGGCAAATTTGAACAGTTTTGTAAAATAAAGTAAAAATTTGCTTCATTCTAATTTTAATGTTAGTCGCAGTTTTTTAGTAGTAAAATATTTGATTTGGTGGTTGTAATAGTTATTAAATATTATTATATTTAAGTGCCCAGTGCAATCTGTTGACGGCAGAATTTGAGGAAATTTGAACTGTTTTAACTTTTGTAAAATATAGTTAAAATTTGCTTTATTCCTAATTTTAATATTAGTCGTAGTTTCTTTGTAGTAAATTATTTGATTTGGTGGTTGCAATATATTTGAAATATTGTTTTATTTAAGTGCCCAGTGCAATCTGTTGACGGCAGAATTTGGGCAATGTGGACATTTTTAACTGTTGTAAAATAAAATAAAAATTTGCTTTATTGCTAATTTTAATTTTAGTCGTAGTTTTTTTGTAGTAAATTTGTTGACTTGGTGGTTTTAATAGTTTTGAAATATTGTTTAATTTAAGTGCCCAGTGTCATCTGTTGACGGCAGAATGTGTGAAAATTTAAACAGTTTTGTAAAATAAAGTAAAAATTTGCTTCATTCTCAATTTTAATATTAGTCGCAGTTTTTTAGTAGTAAAATATTTGATTTGGTGGTTTTAATAGTTTTGAAATATTGGTATATTTAAGTGCCCAGTGCAATCTGTTGACGGCAGAATTTGGGCAAATTTGAACTGTTTTAACTGTTGTAAAATGAAGTTCAAATTTGCTTTATTCCTAATTTTAATATTAGTCGTAGTTTCCTTGTAGTAAATTATTTGATTTGGTGGTTGCAATATATTTGAAATATTGTTTTATTTAAGTGCCCAGTGCAATCTGTTGACGGCAGAATTTGGGCAATGTGGACAGTTTTAACTGTTGTAAAATAAAATAAAAATTTGTTTTATTGCTACTTTTAATATTAGTCGTAGTTTTTTTGTAGTAAATTATTAGATTTGGTGGTTGCAATATATTTGAAATATTGTTTTATCTAAGTGCCCTGTGCAATCTGTTGACGGCAGAATTTGGGCAAATTTGAACTGTTTTAACTGTTGTAAAATAAAGTTAAAATTTGCTTAATTGCTAGTTTTAATATTAGTCGAAGTTTTTTTGTAGTAAATTATTTTATTTGGTGGTTGCAATATATTTGAAATATTGTTTTATTTAAGTGCCCAGTGCAATCTGTTGACGGCTGAATTTGGGCAATGTGGACAGTTTTAACTGTTGTAAAATAAAGTTAAATTTTGCTTTATTGCTAATTTAAATATTAGTCGTAGTTTTTTTGTAGTAAATTATTTGATTTGGTAGTTGTAATAGTTTTGAAATGTTGTTATATTTAAGTGCCCAGTGCAATCTGTTGACCGCAGAATTTGGGCAAATTTGAACTGTTTTAACTGTTGTAAAATAAAGTTAAAATTTGCTTTTTTGTTAATTTTAATATTAGTCGGGTTTTTTTTAGTAAATTATTTGATTTGGTGGTTGTAATGGTTTTGAAATATTGGTTTATTTAAGTGCCCTGTGCAATCTGTTAGCGGCAGAATTTGGGCAAATTTGAACTGTTTTAATTGTTGTAAAATAAAATAAAAATTTGTTTTATTGCTATTTTTAATATTAGTAGTAGTTTTTTTGTAGTAAATTATTAGATTTGGTGGTTGCAATATATTTGAAATATTGTTTTATTTAAGTGCCCTGTGCAATCTGATAGCGGCAGAATTTGGGCAAATTTGAACTGTTTTAACTGTTGTAAAATAAAATAAAAATTTGCTTTATTGCTACTTTTAATATTAGTCGTAGTTTTTTGTAGTAAATTATTTGATTTGGTGGTTGTAATGGTTTTGAAATATTGGTTTATTTAAGTGCCTAGTGCAATCTGTTGACGGCAGAATTTGGGCAAATTTGAACTGTTTTAACTGTTGTATAGTTCAAATTTGCTTTATTCCTAATTTTAATATTAGTCGAAGTTTTTTTGTAGTAAATTATTTTATTTGGTGGTTGCAATATATTTGAAATATTGTTTTATTTAAGTGCCCAGTGCAATCTGTTGACGGCAGAATTTGGGCAATGTGGACAGTTTTAACTGTTGTAAAATAAAATAAAAATTTGTTTAATTGGCAATTTTAATATTAGTCGTAGTTTTTTTGTAGTAAATTATTTGATTTATTTGTTGTAATAGTTTTAATTAATTGGTATATTTAAGTGCCCAGTGCAATCTGTTGGCGGCAGAATGTGTGCAAATTTGAACAGTTTTGTAAAATAAAGTAAAAATTTGCTTCATTCTCAATTTTAATATTAGTCGCAGTTTTTTAGTAGTAAAATATTTGATTTGGTGGTTGTAATAGTTTTGAAATATTGGTATATTTAAGTGCCCAGTGCAATCTGTTGACGGCAGAATTTGGGCAAATTTGAACTGTTTTAACTGTTGTAAAATGAAGTTCAAATTTGCTTTATTGCTAATTTTAATATTAGTCGTAGTTTTTTTGTAGTAAATTATTAGATTTGGTGGTTGTAATAGTTTTGAAATATTGGTATATTTAAGTGCCCAGTGCAATCTGTTGACGGCAGTATTTGGGCAAATTTAAACTGTTTTAACTGTTGTAAAATGAAGTTAAAATTTGCTTTATTGCTAAATTTAATTTTAGTCCTAGGTTTTTTGTAGTAAATTATTTGACTGGGTGGTTGTAATAGTTTTGAAATATTGTTTAATTTAAGTGCCCAGTGCCATCTGTTGGCGGCAGAATGTGTGCAAATTTGAACAGTTTTGTAAAATAAAGTTAAAATTTGCTTTATTCTCAATTTTAATATTAGTCGTAGTTTTTTTGTAGTAAATTATTTGATCTGGTGGTTGTAATGGTTTTGAAATATTGGTTTATTTAAGTGCCCAGTGCAATCTGTTGGCGGCAGAAATTGGGCAAATTTGAACAGTTTTGTAAAATAAAGTAAAAATTTGCTTCATTCTAATTTTAATGTTAGTCGCAGTTTTTTAGTAGTAAAATATTTGATTTGGTGGTTGTAATAGTTATTAAATATTATTATATTTAAGTGCCCAGTGCAATCTGTTGACGGCAGAATTTGAGGAAATTTGAACTGTTTTAACTTTTGTAAAATATAGTTAAAATTTGCTTTATTCCTAATTTTAATATTAGTCGTAGTTTCTTTGTAGTAAATTATTTGATTTGGTGGTTGCAATATATTTGAAATATTGTTTTATTTAAGTGCCCAGTGCAATCTGTTGACGGCAGAATTTGGGCAATGTGGACATTTTTAACTGTTGTAAAATAAAATAAAAATTTGCTTTATTGCTAATTTTAATTTTAGTCGTAGTTTTTTTGTAGTAAATTTGTTGACTTGGTGGTTTTAATAGTTTTGAAATATTGTTTAATTTAAGTGCCCAGTGTCATCTGTTGACGGCAGAATGTGTGAAAATTTAAACAGTTTTGTAAAATAAAGTAAAAATTTGCTTCATTCTCAATTTTAATATTAGTCGCAGTTTTTTAGTAGTAAAATATTTGATTTGGTGGTTTTAATAGTTTTGAAATATTGGTATATTTAAGTGCCCAGTGCAATCTGTTGACGGCAGAATTTGGGCAAATTTGAACTGTTTTAACTGTTGTAAAATGAAGTTCAAATTTGCTTTATTCCTAATTTTAATATTAGTCGTAGTTTCCTTGTAGTAAATTATTTGATTTGGTGGTTGCAATATATTTGAAATATTGTTTTATTTAAGTGCCCAGTGCAATCTGTTGACGGCAGAATTTGGGCAATGTGGACAGTTTTAACTGTTGTAAAATAAAATAAAAATTTGTTTTATTGCTACTTTTAATATTAGTCGTAGTTTTTTTGTAGTAAATTATTAGATTTGGTGGTTGCAATATATTTGAAATATTGTTTTATCTAAGTGCCCTGTGCAATCTGTTGACGGCAGAATTTGGGCAAATTTGAACTGTTTTAACTGTTGTAAAATAAAGTTAAAATTTGCTTAATTGCTAGTTTTAATATTAGTCGAAGTTTTTTTGTAGTAAATTATTTTATTTGGTGGTTGCAATATATTTGAAATATTGTTTTATTTAAGTGCCCAGTGCAATCTGTTGACGGCTGAATTTGGGCAATGTGGACAGTTTTAACTGTTGTAAAATAAAGTTAAATTTTGCTTTATTGCTAATTTAAATATTAGTCGTAGTTTTTTTGTAGTAAATTATTTGATTTGGTAGTTGTAATAGTTTTGAAATGTTGTTATATTTAAGTGCCCAGTGCAATCTGTTGACCGCAGAATTTGGGCAAATTTGAACTGTTTTAACTGTTGTAAAATAAAGTTAAAATTTGCTTTTTTGTTAATTTTAATATTAGTCGGGTTTTTTTTAGTAAATTATTTGATTTGGTGGTTGTAATGGTTTTGAAATATTGGTTTATTTAAGTGCCCTGTGCAATCTGTTAGCGGCAGAATTTGGGCAAATTTGAACTGTTTTAATTGTTGTAAAATAAAATAAAAATTTGTTTTATTGCTATTTTTAATATTAGTAGTAGTTTTTTTGTAGTAAATTATTAGATTTGGTGGTTGCAATATATTTGAAATATTGTTTTATTTAAGTGCCCTGTGCAATCTGTTAGCGGCAGAATTTGGGCAAATTTGAACTGTTTTAACTGTTGTAAAATAAAATAAAAATTTGCTTTATTTCTACTTTTAATATTAGTCGTAGTTTTTTGTAGTAAATTATTTGATTTGGTGGTTGTAATGGTTTTGAAATATTGGTTTATTTAAGTGCCTAGTGCAATCTGTTGACGGCAGAATTTGGGCAAATTTGAACTGTTTTAACTGTTGTATAGTTCAAATTTGCTTTATTCCTAATTTTAATATTAGTCGAAGTTTTTTTGTAGTAAATTATTTTATTTGGTGGTTGCAATATATTTGAAATATTGTTTTATTTAAGTGCCCAGTGCAATCTGTTGACGGCAGAATTTGGGCAATGTGGACAGTTTTAACTGTTGTAAAATAAAATAAAAATTTGTTTAATTGCTAATTTTAATTTTAGTCGTAGTTTTTTTGTAGTAAATTTGTTGACTTGGTGGTTGTAATAGTTTTGAAATATTGTTTAATTTAAGTGCCCAGTGTCATCTGTTGGCGGCAGAATGTGTGCAAATTTAAACAGTTTTGTAAAATAAAGTTAAAATTTGCTTTATTCTCAATTTTAATATTAGTCGTAGTTTTTTTGTAGTAAATTATTTGATTTGGTGGTTGGAATGGTTTTGAAATATTGGTTTATTTAAGTGCCCAGTGCAATCTGTTGGCGGCAGAAATTGGGCAAATTTGAACTGTTTTAACTGTTGTAAAATATAGTTCAAATTTGCTTTATTCCTAATTTTAATATTAGTCGTAGTTTCTTTGTAGCAAATTATTTGATTTGGTGGTTGCAATATATTTGAAATATTGTTTTATTTAAGTGCCCAGTGCAATCTGTTGACGGCTGAATTTGGGCAATGTGGACAGTTTTAACTGTTGTAAAATAAAGTTAAATTTTGCTTTATTGCTAATTTTAATATTAGTCGTAGTTTTTTTGTAGTAAATTATTTGATTTGGTAGTTGTAATAGTTTTGAAATGTTGTTATATTTAAGTGCCCAGTGCAATCTGTTGACCGCAGAATTTGGGCAAATTTGAACTGTTTTAACTGTTGTAAAATAAAGTTAAAATTTGCTTTTTTGTTAATTTTAATATTAGTCGGGTTTTTTTTAGTAAATTATTTGATTTGGTGGTTGTAATAGTTTTGATATATTGTTTTATTTAAGTGCCCAGTAGAATCTGTTGACGGCAGAATTTGGGGAAATTTTATCAGTTTAAACTGTTGTAAAATAAAGTAAATAAATTTAGCTAATTGCAAATTTTTATATTTATTGTGTTTTTTTTAACTATTTAAAAATTTGCTTTATTGCTACTTTTTATATTAGTCGTAGTTTTTTTGTAGTAAATTATTTGATTTGATGGTTGTAATAGTTTTGAAATATTGGTATATTTAAGTGCCCAGTGCAATCTGTTGACGGCAGAATTTGGGCAAATTTGAACTGTTTTAACTGTTGTAAAATATAGTTCAAATTTGCTTTATTCCTAATTTTAATATTAGTCGTAGTTTTTTTGTAGTAAATTATTTGATTTGGTGGTTGCAATATATTTGAAATATTGTTTTATTTAAGTGCCCAGTGCAATTTGTTGACGGCAGAATTTGGGCAATGTGGACAGTTTTATCTGTTGTAAAATAAAGTTAAAATTTGCTTTATTGCTAATTTTAATATTAGTCGTAGTTTTTTTGTAGTTAATTATTTGATTTGGTGGTTGTAATAGTTTTGAAATGTTGTTATATTTAAGTGCCCAGTGCAATCTGTTGACGGCAGAATTTGGGCAATGTGGACAGTTTTAACTGTTGTAAAATAAAATAAAAATTTGCTTAATTGCTAATTTTAATTTTAGTCGTAGTTTTTTTGTAGTAAATTGGTTGACTTGGTGGTTGTAATAGTTTTGAAATATTGTTTAATTTAAGTGCCCAGTGTCATCTGTTGGCGGCAGAATGTGTGCAAATTTAAACAGTTTTGTAAAATAAAGTTACAATTTGCTTTATTCTCAATTTTAATATTAGTCGTAGTTTTTTTGTATTAAATTATTTGATTTGGTGGTTGGAATGGTTTTGAAATATTGGTTTATTTAAGTGCCCAGTGCAATCTGTTGGCGGCAGAAATTGGGCAAACTTGAACTGTTTTAACTGTTGTAAAATATAGTTCAAATTTGCTTTATTCCTAATTTTAATATTAGTCGTAGTTTCCTTGTAGTAAATTATTTGATTTGGTGGTTGCAATATATTTGAAATATTGTTTTATTTAAGTGCCCAGTGCAATCTGTTGACGGCTGAATTTGGGCAATGTGGACAGTTTTAACTGTTGTAAAATAAAGTTAAATTTTGCTTTATTGCTAATTTTAATATTAGTCGTAGTTTTTTTGTAGTAAATTATTTGATTTGGTAGTTGTAATAGTTTTGAAATGTTGTTATATTTAAGTGCCCAGTGCAATCTGTTGACCGCAGAATTTGGGCAAATTTGAACGGTTTTAACTGTTGTAAAATAAAGTTAAAATTTGCTTTTTTGTTAATTTTAATATTAGTCGGGTTTTTTTTAGTAAATTATTTGATTTGGTGGTTGTAATAGTTTTGATATATTGTTTTATTTAAGTGCCCAGTAGAATCTGTTGACGGCAGAATTTGGGGAAATTTGATCAGTTTAAACTGTTGTAAAATAAAGTAAATAAATTTAGCTAATTCGATCTTTCTCTTCGTAGCGGACGGTCGTGTTTTTGTTTTGCGCTCCGATTTTTGTGTTGTTTTGAATCTAAACCACCGGGGTTTCATCTAAACTTATCACCTAATATTTTTAACGATATACCGTTTTGCTACCGCGCGTGCATGCACTTTTCTGTGTAGTTAATTTGTATAAATAATTACTTGTTAGTTTTGTGCTAAGACGGTTTATCTTATTTTATATTTCCTCTTTGCTCTTTTACCGTTTCTATTTTTCTCTCCCCCGCTCAAGTGCCGTTTGCTATTAGCTGCATCCAAGCTGTTCATAGCTCTCACCGCTCTTGTGATTTTCTGCTGCTCTAACTCTTGCGCTCTTTTATCTCTCTCTTTATCTCTTTACTTTTTTGGTATTGATAGTGTGCACAGTGGTTCTAGGGTTTGTGAACATGTCCCAGAATATTATCTGTGTGATTAAGAACTGCCAAAAAAATGTTTTGGCAGACCAGCCCAGTTTCCATTGCTGGCTTTGCGAGGCAGTTGTGCACGCTAAGTGCATCGAGATGACGGGTCGAATGGCTGACGCAGTGTCCAGCAAAAAGGGCCTGCGTTATTGCTGTGAGGCCTGTCGACCGGTTGAGAAGGAAATATCATCCTTCATGCGTCAGACAAGGAGTGGATTTTCTGAGATCATGGCCACTTTTCGCAAGGCGAATGACCTGTTCTCCGCGCTGGACGCTCAATTTAATAGTATGAAGCTATTAAATGAGTCGCCGAAACGCAAAAAATCCGCTGCTAGTCGGCTGCAACTGTGTGAGACACAGCAACCGAATTCCTGCCACTCTCCGTCGCCTCAGCTCCTGGTCCCCGTTCCAATGGTTCTGAGGTCAGGAACGATCAAAGATTCGGTAACCGAATCGGTCGTAGAGGTGTCGGAAGCCGCGCAGCCAGCAATTTCCGCGTCGTCCGTGGTGTCTGATGCGCAGCCCAATTCTTTGGCTCCGCAAAAAACCGTAGAAAATTCTACCCAGGGTCCAACATTGCCCGGAATACCGGCCGTTGTTGGTAACAATTCGTTACATAAGACCCTAACAGCAGTCCCACCTTCGAAAACTATATTTGTTTCGAGGCTTGCCCCTGATCTCGCATCGGAAGATGTTCTAGCCTATATTCAAGGCAAAACACAAGCTGGAAATATCAAGGTGGAAAAATTCAAATTTCCGTATGCCAGAGACATTTCGTCATTTAAGATAAATGTCTCATTCCAGCTCTTTGACACTATTTGCTCGGGTGACTTCTGGCCCGAGTACGTTGTAGTCAAGGAGTACGAGGCACGGAAGAAAAGAAATCGGCCTGTGGGAGTTCAACTGCCCAAGCCGTCACAACCTTCAGTGTCCACTCAAGCACCTTCTGTCCCAAAAAACTAACCTCTTCCCTACTACTTTCCTATCAGAATACTAGGGGCTTACGCAGTAAGCTCTCTAGATTATATTCAGATAGCCTTTCTTTCGCATCCCAGGTGATTGTATTTACAGAAACCTGGTTGAAGCCGGAGATCCTCTGCTCCGAAATTCTTCCATGTAAGTACACTATTTACAGATTAGACCGTCCTCTCCAGCGTGGTGGCGGAGTTTTAATTGCCGTTGACTCCAGCCTCATCTCGGAACGGGTGGTATCTAATGACTTTTTGGACATCGAATTCATCTGCGTTAAACTATCTTTCACAGGTAGTTTCATTTATGTAACCTGCTCTTACATCCCTCCATCTTCGGAAGAGCCAATTTATTGGAAACACCTTTCGGCAATTCGGGCAGTTTCCAATAGGCTTTCTGATAGGGACCAATTAGTGGCTTTGGGTGACTTCAACATACCTGGAGCTCACTGGTCTTCTGATGGGGTGTCTAATGTTCTTCACACTGCGGCACAGCATGACCTCCTTAATGGCTTGCTTGATTTATCCTTATCGCAAGTTAACCATATTTTTAATTCTTTAAACCGCTTACTTGATCTATGCTTTGTCTCTGATCCTGTAGGTGTAAACCTACTTAGAGTTCCTCCATTGACGCAACCTGAAGATCCTTATCATCCAACTTTCGATGTGACTATTGACACTGGGACAGTCTTAGCTACTACACCTGATAGCAGTTTAAACAGAGTCCGCTGTTTCCGAAAGGCTGACTATCAGAGGCTAAGCACTAGCAGAATTTGATTGGTCTAATTTTTACATGTGCACTGACATGGCATCCGCCGTTGACATTTTTTACAATGCCATGAATTCTTTCTTCTCTTTATGTGTTCCTAAATGCTACCCGTCGGTCTCTAATAAACCACTTTGGTTTACCAAGGAGCTGACGCGTCTAAAAAACGTAAAATCTAGGCTTTATAATAAATATAAACTCACTGGTTCAAAAACGGCTTTCTCATCTTATCTTAGTGCTCGATCTAACTTTACCGTGCTTAACGCTCAGTGTTACAAAAATTATTTGACTCGTTGTAAGGTCCAGTTCACGCAGGACCCTAAACAGTTTTATAACTTTGTTAACTCTAAACGTAAACCCACGTTATATCCTCCCTCGCTGTCTTTTAAGAATACTACAGTAAATTCTGATCAAGCAATTGCTAATCTTTTTGCTGAGTTTTTTAAAACGACATATTCGCCCTCAACATCTTCAGATCATACATTTTCTACAGCTATGCCCAGTTCGTCCCTAATCTTCAGTCCTATTTTAAACGAAAGCTCACTTATTCTTGATCTTCAACGTGTTAAGCCAGTTTATTCGCCAGGTCCCGATGGTATACCTGGCTCTGTGCTTAGGTATTGCTCCGAGGCGCTGTGTAACCCCCTTCTTAAATTGTTTACCTTATCTTTAGAATCCTCAGAATTTCCCCTTATTTGGAGGGAATCATTTGTTATTCCTCTCCACAAAAAAGGTAGCAAATCGGACGCCAGTAACTATAGGGGTATCTCTAAGTTATCGGCTATCCCCAAACTTTTCGAGAATGTAATTACTCCTCACTTGCAACATCTATGCAGATCCGTCATTTCTCCATGCCAGCATGGTTTTATGAGGCGAAGATCAACCACGACCAATCTTCTGGAACTTACCTCTTTCGTTATTAGGGGCTTCCAACAAAACTTTCAAACCGATGTTATTTACACGGACTTTAGTAAAGCTTTCGACTCGGTTAATCATTCTCTTCTGGTTAGGAAACTCGATTCAATGGGGTTTCCTAGTGATCTTCTTAAATGGATTTCGAGTTATCTAAGTGATAGGACCCAAAAGGTTCTGTTCAGAAACGTTCAATCCAATAGCCTTAGGGTCACATCTGGCGTCCCACAGGGTAGTCACCTTGGACCACTTCTATTCACATTGTTTATCAATGATTTGCCGCAGGTTCTAACCAATTCCAGAGTACTTATGTACGCTGATGACGTTAAACTTTGCTTGCAGTATAGGGACATTTCTTGCCAATCTGACCTACAATCGGATCTTGATAACTTCCAAGCATGGTGCCATGCAAACGATTTACATCTCAACAGCTCAAAATGCAAACTGATGACATTCTCACGTGTTACTCCCCTGCTTGCAACCTATATGCTTAACGACTGCTCTTTGGAAAGAATTTCTATTGTTGATGATCTGGGTGTCCGCCTGGATCCTAAACTTTCGTTCTCTGAACATATTTCTTGTATGGTTAACAAAGCCAGAGGCATGCTGGGATTCATTAAAAGGTGGGCGAAGGAATTCGATTCTCCTTATGTAACGAAGACTCTCTTTACTTCGTTGGTTCGCCCTATATTGGAGTATGGTTCGTGCGTCTGGAGTCCTCAATTCGGGGTCCATAGTAGCCGCATTGAATCTGTCCAAAAGAACTTTTTGCTTTTTGCCCTTCGTGGCCTACCCTGGGATGCAAACCTTAGATTACCGTCTTACGCTAGTAGACTTCTCCTACTTAATCTACCTTCTTTAGCTAACCGTAGGACGATGCTTGGCGTCGTCTTTTTACATAAACTTATACACGGTGATGTGGAGAGCCCCTACCTTCTAGGCCAGCTCAATTTCCATGTTCCCCGTCTCTCTTCTAGAACTTTTATACCACTAGTAGTTAACCACTGTAGGCGTGAGTTTGAAGTACATGAGCCCTTTAGGGTTTTATGTACTGATTACAATCGTCTTTTTAGTAGCATTGAAGGCATTGAAAGCCTTCAAAAGCTAAAAACTGTATTGCTTGTAGTACTATCCCGTAGTGTATCGTAATTTTTCCTCGTTCTATTCTATTTTTTTACCTTCTCTCGCGTCTATCCAGCACGCGTTTCGTGCCGTACGTCACACGGCTGCGCCCCTCGGTCGGTTGGGCGGGAGGTGGGCGTGGGACCCCGCGCGAAAAAAAAAAAAAAAAAAAAAAAAAAATTTTTATATTTATTGTGTTTTTTTTTAACTATTTAAAAATTTGCTTTATTGCTACTTTTTATATTAGTCGTAGTTTTTTTGTAGTAAATTATTTGATTTGATGGTTGTAATAGTTTTGAATAATTGGTATATTTAAGTGCCCAGTGCAATCTGTTGACGGCAGAATTTGGGCAAATTTGAACTGTTTTAACTGTTGTAAAATATAGTTCAAATTTGCTTTATTCCTAATTTTAATATTAGTCGTAGTTTTTTTGTAGTAAATTATTTGATTTGGTGGTTGCAATATATTTGAAATATTGTTTTATTTAAGTGCCCAGTGCAATTTGTTGACGGCAGAATTTGGGCAATGTGGACAGTTTTATCTGTTGTAAAATAAAGTTAAAATTTGCTTTATTGCTAATTTTAATATTAGTCGTAGTTTTTTTGTAGTTAATTATTTGATTTGGTGGTTGTAATAGTTTTGAAATGTTGTTATATTTAAGTGCCCAGTGCAATCTGTTGACGGCAGAATTTGGGCAATGTGGACAGTTTTAACTGTTGTAAAATAAAGTTAAAATTTGCTTTATTGCTAATTTTAATATTAGTCGTAGTTTTTTTGTAGTTAATTATTTGATTTGGTGGTTGTAATAGTTTTGAAATGTTGTTATATTTAAGTGCCCAGTGCAATTTGTTGGCGGCAGAAATTGGGCAAATTATAACTGTTTTAATTAACTGTTGTAAAATAAAGTTAAAATTTGCTTAATTGCTAATTTTAATATTAGTCGTAGTTTTTTTGTAGTAAATTATTTGATTTGGTAGTTGTAATAGTTTTGAAATGTTGTTATATTTAAGTGCCCAGTGCAATCTGTTGACCGCAGAATTTGGGCAAATTTAAACTGTTTTAACTGTTGTAAAATAAAATAAAAATTTGATTTATTCCTAATTGTAATATTAGGCGTAGTTTTTTTGTAGTAAATTATTTGATTTGGTGGTTGTAATGGTTTTGAAATATTGGTTTATTTAAGTGCCCAGTGCAATCTGTTGGCGACAGAATTTGGGCAAATTTGAACTGTTTTAACTGTTGTAAAATATAGTTCAAATTTGCTTTATTCCTAATTTTAATATTAGTCGAAGTTTTTATACCCTTGCAGGGTATTATAATTTCAGTCAGAAGTTTGCAACGCAGTGAAGGAGACATCTCCGACCCTATAAAGTATATATATTCTTGATCAGGATCAACAGCCGAGTCGATCTAGCCATGTCCGTCTGTCCGTCTGTCCGTCTGTCAGTCTGTCCGTCTGTCCGTCTGTCCGTTTCTACGCAAACTAGTCCCTCAGTTTTAAAGCTATCTGAATGAAACTTTGTAGTTAGTCTTCTATATACTCTCACTCGTACATATGTCGGAACGGGCCGGATCGGACGACTATATCATATAGCTGCCATAGGAACAATCGGAAAATTATTAGAAAAAAAATTCTACCTTTGTCAGTTTTTAAGATATTTTCATTAAAGTTGAGATTTAGGCGTTTTATATTATTCCTGAATTTCGGTTTTAATTTCATGAAAATCGGCCGACTATAGCCTATAGCTTCCATAGGAACAATTAGGAAAACAAAAGAAAAATCCATAACTTTGTCAGTTTTCAACATATTTTCATCAAAGTTAAGATTTAGCCGTTTTATATTATTCCTGAATTTCGGTTTCAATTTCGTAAAAATCGTCGGACTATATCCTATAGCTTCCATAGGAACAATAAGGAAAATAAAAAAAAACCCATGACTTAGCCGATTTTCAAACCATTTTCATCAAATTTGGGACTTGGAAACTAATTATTATTCCAGAATTTCAGATTTATTTTTTTTTTTAATTTCTGCAAGGGTATACAAACTTCGGTGTGCCGAAGTTAGCTTCCTTTCTTGTTTTTGTAGTAAATTATTTGATTTGGTAGTTGCAATATATTTGAAATATTGTTTTATTTAAGTGCCCAGTGCAATCTGTTGACGGCAGAATTTGGGCAATGTGGACAGTTTTAACTGTTGTAAAATAAAATAAAAATTTGCTTTATTGCTAATTTTAATTTTAGTCGTAGTTTTTTAGTAGTAAAATATTTGATTTGGTGGTTGTAATAGTTTTGAAATATTGTTTAATTTAAGTGCCCAGTGCAATCTGTTGGCGGCAGAATGTGTGCAAATTTGAACAGTTTTGTAAAATAAAGTTAAAATTTGCTTTATTCTCAATTTTAATATTAGTCGTAGTTTTTTTGTAGTAAATTATTTGATTTGGTGGTTGCAATATATTTGAAATATTGTTTTATTTAAGTGCCCAGTGCAATTTGTTGACGGTAGAATTTGGGCAATGTGGACAGTTTTATCTGTTGTAAAATAAAGTTAAAATTTGCTTTATTGCTAATTTTAATATTAGTCGTAGTTTTTTTGTAGTTAATTATTTGATTTGTTGGTTGTAATAGTTTTGAAATGTTGTTATATTTAAGTGCCCAGTGCAATCTGTTGACGGCAGAATTTGGGCAATGTGGACAGTTTTAACTGTTGTAAAATAAAGTTAAAATTTGCTTTATTGCTAATTTTAATATTAGTTGTTATGTATAAGCAAATTCTGTTAAATCTCAAACTCTTTACATTCAATGTTAGATACCTTTTCCGTTGGCAACTCTGGGCCACTCTCAGCTCTCCCAAATAAAATCACTCGAGACTTAGCGTTTAACCTGATCGTGTCACTTCATATCGCCATACACAACATATTGGCGACGAGGAAAAAATCAGAAAATAGCCGCAGGAATCATCATTCTTGTGTATAATCGTGTCGATTAGTCGTTGATACTCATCAAGATAATTGGCACCGAACAGAAAAACAGATATTAGCCGCAGGAATCAACATTCTTGTGTACAATCGTGTCGTGTAGTCGTTGATGTACATACATCAAGATGGAGGCAGATGCAAATACGTTACAAAAAATGCTTGATCAACAGCAACAAATTACTAAAACTCTTTTGGAACAACAACGTAACTGGATGCAAGAAATGCTCGAAAAAAATGCATCTCCAAGTGCTAGTGATTCAAGCCACGCGGGTGAATCGTCTATGTGTCCTCCGTTCCATAAATTCGACAAAGACAATCAAAACTGGGAGTCATACCTAGAACAATTATCCCAGCACTTTAACGCTTACTCGGTTAGTGCAGATCAAAAACAAAAAGCCTATTTCCTGTCCTGGTGTGGTATCAATGTGTTTGAACTACTTAAAAATCTATTCGGGAGCAACAATTTAAGCACATTCACATACAAGGAGCTCACAGACAAGCTCACTGAACATTTCACCACAAAACGCCATATTGTCGCAGCTCGTTATGAGTTTTTCAAAAGAGAGATGAAGCATTCACAAACACATAGGGAGTGGGTAGCCGACTTGCGCGGGATCGCTCGTGAATGCCAATTTGTATGCATCGCTAATGGTTGTTTGTCAAACTATGTAGATGAAATGATACGAGATCAGATCATAGTACATACACCTTTTGAGGCCGTTCGGGCATCTGCTCTTCAAAAGTCACAGCCAACTCTTGAAGATGTGCTCATAATTGCAGAAACTTATGAGACAACAACAAAAACCATTGCAGCGCTGAAAGAGACCGTCCAGAAGCCGGACCAAGTAAATGCATTACACCAATACATAAAGAAGCCAGAGAGCACTAGGAACCTTGCCAGATCAAATAATAATGACCTAAAATCATGCTCGGGCTGTGGACACTCTCATCAGAGAGAGAATTGCAAGTTTCGTGATGCCGTATGTCACAAATGCGGTAGAAAAGGCCATATAGCTGTAGTCTGTATGTCAAAAAACACAAAGAAAAAGCCCAGAAACAACCAAGCAAACGAAGTTGAAGATATCGAAGCGGTATACAGTGTCACAGGTCAGGTCCAAAGTCAACTAAACAGGAAAATCATTGATCTAAAGATATTTGACCAAGTTATTTCGTTTCAAATGGACTCCGGAGCAACAGCATCAGTCATAAACTCCAATACATACACCTTGCTGAACAAGCCGAAATTGCAGAAGTGTTCCCGTGTTTTACATGCATTTGGGCATACACCCATACCATTGCTAGGGGAACTGCACACTGTCGCAAAATGCGGTGAAAGAGAAGAAGAAGTGGTCATAATCGTAGCCAATGTCGGAACGTCGACCAATCTTTTCGGTATGGATCTTTTTAAAACATTTGGATTCGATATCGTGCAGGTGTCGAACATTTACGAGGTGCAGTATGACAAAGTAACTGACCTCTGCAACAAATACAAGGACGTCTTCGAACCTGTCATGGGCGTCATACAAAATTTCAAAGCCAGCGTATTTTTAAAATCTTCGGCAACGCCAAAATTTTATAAAAGTCGCCAAATTCCATTCGCACAAATGGACAAATTCAAAGCAGAAGCAGACAGACTCACACAAGCAGGAATTTGGAAACCAGTCAAGTTCAGCAATTGGGCATCCCCGATTGTGCTCGCACCTAAGCCAGGTGGCGATATTCGTATTTGTGGCGATTTTAAGCAAGCAGTCAACGCACAAATAGATATTGAACAATATCCATTGCCAACAAAAGAATCTTTGTTTCACATCATCCGGCATGGAAAGCAGTTCAGCAAAATAGATCTCAAGGACGCGTATCTACAGATGGAATTGGATGAATCTTCAAAGAAAATCATGGTCGTTAACACACCACTGGGCCTATTTCAATATCAGCGTCTTCCTTACGGAATTGCCAGCGCACCGGCAATTTTCCAGAGATACCTTGAGCAGCTTCTGAAGGGTATTGAGGGCTGTGGTAACTATTTGGACGACATCATTATCTCAGCACCTACAAGCGAAGAACATCTGAACCGTATCGAAAAAGTTCTTAGCGTTTTGCAGGAAAACGGCATCAGATGCAAAAGACAAAAATGTTTTTTTTTCGAGGACGAAATCGAATATTTGGGACGAAGAATCAGCGCAAACGGGATTCTTCCAGATAGGTCAGGCTTAGAGGCTGTAAAACTATTGAGTCCGCCTTCTAACTTACAACAATTGGAAGCATTCATGGGTAAAGTAAATTATTACTGTAACTTTATTCCGAACTATTCGCAGTTGGCTGCTCCATTGAACCAACTTCGCAGAAAGGATGTAACTTACTGTTTTGGTCCACAACAGCAAAAGGCATTCACAGCTCTAAAATCTCACATCATCAACGCAACGCAGCTAGCACATTTCGACGAAAAATTACCTCTAGTGCTTGCCACAGATGCTTCATCTTTCGGGATCGGCGTAGTTCTTTCGCATCTTCAGCCTGATGGCTCAGAGAGGCCCATTGTTTTTGCTTCGAAAACACTAGACAAGCATCAGGTGAGGTACAGCCAAATCGAAAAGGAAGGACTTTCCATAATATTCGGAGTCAAGCGTTTTCATCAGTACTTATACGGAAGAAAGTTCATCCTCATAACAGACCACAAGCCGCTTGTAAGCATTTTCAATCCAGGCAAGCATCTTCCTTTGATGACGTCAAACAGGCTACAACGTTGGGGCATCATTCTCATGGCCTACAGCTACGATATCAAGTATCGATCCACATCTGCACATGGCAACGCAGATGCGCTTTCGCGCCTTCCGGTGGGTGAAGATCCAGACTTCGACAAAGAAGAGGAAGCTTGTAACGCCATAGTCGAACTTTCACCACCAATTAATGCATTGTCTATTCGCAAACACATGGACAACGATAAAATTCTCCAGCAAGTCCTGCAGTATGTTTCCACAGGATGGCCAGAGAAACTTCAACAAGGCAAAGAAGCCTTATTGCCATATTTCAACCGAAAACTTGCCCTTACCATCAACCAAAATTTACTCTGCCTACAAACAGACAATAATCGTGTTGTAATTCCAGCCAGTCTACACGCCCATATCCTGAAGCTTTTACATGAAGGACACTGGGGCATCGTTCGCATGAAGCAACTGGCTAGACAGCATGTCTGGTGGCCTACCATAGACGAAGACATCAAAAACATCGCACAGTCATGTGGCATCTGCAAGTGCAACAATCCTGCACCACCGCGAGAATACCAGAGTTGGCCAGCAGCAACAACAGCATGGGAGCGAATTCACATCGACTTCGCCGGCCCAATCTTCGATGCAATGTGGCTTATATGCGTCGACGCCTACTCACAGTTTCCATTCGTCGTTCAAATGTCATCCACGACGACCAGCAACACGATCGCAGCATTATCTTCAATTTTCGCCATCGAAGGATACCCAAAAACCATGGTCAGCGACAACGGTCCTCAGCTTACAGCTGACGCTTTTGGAGAGTTCTGCAAGCTACACGGAATAAAACATATTACCACAGCACCGTTCCACCCAGCATCCAACGGATTAGCAGAGCGTTTTGTGCAGACGTTCAAGTTCTCAGTCAAGAAGAACCTCCAAGACGGTATACCACTGCGAGTAGCTGTAACGAAATATCTTTCATCTTACAGATTCACGCCAAACGCCCAAGGAAAAACTCCTGCCGAGTTAATTCATGGTCGAGCGGTCCGCACCGTACTCACTCAACTTTTCGAGCAGCCTGTCGAAGCTAAGCAGCCAGTGACCAAATATTCCTCAAATCAAAAGGTCTACGCTCGAAACTATGCACGAGAAGAAAAGTGGATTGAAGGCATAATTGACCGTCCAATTGGAAAAATGCTTTTCATCGTTCGCACCACAAATGGCTATATCAAGCGCCATTTTAACCAACTAAAACCGAAGTTGTCAGAAGATAACTACATTGAGAAGACTCCAGAGTTTTGGTGGATGCCTGAACTTCCTAAACCGTGTTCCAGTCAAGCATCACAACGACAAGACCAACCATCAACCCTGCCAGCCGTTCAGTGTCCTGAGTCTGTTCCAGCATCTCGCACTACAGAGCCTATTCAGCATCCGCAGCAGATTCAACGAACGCGCCGTTATTCTGGCATACCAGTACGCCAGAGCTCCAGAGTTCGCCAAGAAGTCGATCGTTTTCAGCCAAAGGACTTTAGGAAACCTAAACTAAATTCTAATCGTTGATAATTAAGGGAGGAGATGTGTTATGTATAAGCAAATTCTGTTAAATCTCAAACTCTTTACATTCAATGTTAGATACCTTTTCCGTTGGCAACTCTGGGCCACTCTCAGCTCTCCCAAATAAAATCACTCGAGACTTAGCGTTTAACCTGATCGTGTCACTTCATATCGCCATACACAACATTAGTCGTAGTTTTTTTGTAGTTAATTATTTGATTTGGTGGTTGTAATAGTTTTGAAATGTTGTTATATTTAAGTGCCCAGTGCAATCTGTTGACGGCAGAATTTGGGCAATGTGGACAGTTTTAACTGTTGTAAAATAAAGTTAAAATTTGCTTTATTGCTAATTTTAATATTAGTCGTAGTTTTTTTGTAGTAAATTATTTGATTTGGTAGTTGTAATAGTTTTGAAATGTTGTTATATTTAAGTGCCCAGTGCAATCTGTTGACCGCAGAATTTGGGCAAATTTGAACGGTTTTAACTGTTGTAAAATAAAGTTAAAATTTGCTTTTTTGTTAATTTTAATATTAGTCGGGTTTTTTTTAGTAAATTATTTGATTTGGTGGTTGTAATAGTTTTGATATATTGTTTTATTTAAGTGCCCAGTAGAATCTGTTGACGGCAGAATTTGGGGAAATTTGATCAGTTTAAACTGTTGTAAAATAAAGTAAATAAATTTAGCTAATTGAAAATTTTTATATTTATTGTGTTTTTTTTAACTATTTAAAAATTTGCTTTATTGCTACTTTTTATATTAGTCGTAGTTTTTTTGTAGTAAATTATTTGATTTGATGGTTGTAATAGTTTTGAATAATTGGTATATTTAAGTGCCCAGTGCAATCTGTTGACGGCAGAATTTGGGCAAATTTGAACTGTTTTAACTGTCGTAAAATATAGTTCAAATTTGCTTTATTCCTAATTTTAATATTAGTCGTAGTTTTTTTGTAGTAAATTATTTGATTTGGTGGTTGCAATATATTTGAAATATTGTTTTATTTAAGTGCCCAGTGCAATTTGTTGACGGCAGAATTTGGGCAATGTGGACAGTTTTATCTGTTGTAAAATAAAGTTAAAATTTGCTTTATTGCTAATTTTAATATTAGTCGTAGTTTTTTTGTAGTTAATTATTTGATTTGGTGGTTGTAATAGTTTTGAAATGTTGTTATATTTAAGTGCCCAGTGCAATCTGTTGACGGCAGAATTTGGGCAATGTGGACAGTTTTAACTGTTGTAAAATAAAGTTAAAATTTGCTTTATTGCTAATTTTAATATTAGTCGTAGTTTTTTTGTAGTTAATTATTTGATTTGGTGGTTGTAATAGTTTTGAAATGTTGTTATATTTAAGTGCCCAGTGCAATTTGTTGGCGGCAGAAATTGGGCAAATTATAACTGTTTTAATTAACTGTTGTAAAATAAAGTTAAAATTTGCTTAATTGCTAATTTTAATATTAGTCGTAGTTTTTTTGTAGTAAATTATTAGATTTGGTGGTTGCAATATATTTGAAATATTGTTTTATTTAAGTGCCCTGCGCAATCTGTTAGCGGCAGAATTTGGGCAAATTTGAACTGTTTTAACTGTTGTAAAATAAAATAAAAATTTGATTTATTCCTAATTGTAATATTAGGCGTAGTTTTTTTGTAGTAAATTATTTGATTTGGTGGTTGTAATGGTTTTGTAATATTGGTTTATTTAAGTGCCCAGTGCAATCTGTTGGCGACAGAATTTGGGCAAATTTGAACTGTTTTAACTGTTGTAAAATATAGTTCAAATTTGCTTTATTCCTAATTTTAATATTAGTCGAAGTTTTTATACCCTTGCAGGGTATTATAATTTCAGTCAGAAGTTTGCAACGCAGTGAAGGAGACATCTCCGACCCTATAAAGTATATATATTCTTGATCAGGATCAACAGCCGAGTCGATCTAGCCATGTCCGTCTGTCCGTCTGTCCGTCTGTCAGTCTGTCCGTCTGTCCTTCTGTCCGTTTCTACGCAAACTAGTCCCTCAGTTTTAAAGCTATCTGAATGAAACTTTGTAGTTAGTCTTCTATATACTCTCACTCGTACATATGTCGGAACGGGCCGGATCGGACGACTATATCATATAGCTGCCATAGGAACAATCGGAAAATTATTAGAAAAAAAATTCTACCTTTGTCAGTTTTTAAGATATTTTCATTAAAGTTGAGATTTAGGCGTTTTATATTATTCCTGAATTTCGGTTTTAATTTCATGAAAATCGGCCGACTATAGCCTATAGCTTCCATAGGAACAATTAGGAAAACAAAAGAAAAATCCATAACTTTGTCAGTTTTCAACATATTTTCATCAAAGTTAAGATTTAGCCGTTTTATATTATTCCTGAATTTCGGTTTCAATTTCGTAAAAATCGTCGGACTATATCCTATAGCTTCCATAGGAACAATAAGGAAAATAAAAAAAAACCCATGACTTAGCCGATTTTCAAACCATTTTCATCAAATTTGGGACTTGGAAACTAATTATTATTCCAGAATTTCAGATTTAATTTTTTTTTTAATTTCTGCAAGGGTATACAAACTTCGGTGTGCCGAAGTTAGCTTCCTTTCTTGTTTTTGTAGTAAATTATTTGATTTGGTAGTTGCAATATATTTGAAATATTGTTTTATTTAAGTGTCCAGTGCAATCTGTTGACGGCAGAATTTGGACAGTTTTAACTGTTGTAAAATAAAATAAAAATTTGCTTTATTGCTAATTTTAATTTTAGTCGTAGTTTTTTAGTAGTAAAATATTTGATTTGGTGGTTGTAATAGTTTTGAAATATTGTTTAATTTAAGTGCCCAGTGCAATCTGTTGGCGGCAGAATGTGTGCAAATTTGAACAGTTTTGTAAAATAAAGTTAAAATTTGCTTTATTCTCAATTTTAATATTAGTCGTAGTTTTTTTGTAGTAAATTATTTGATTTGGTGGTTGCAATATATTTGAAATATTGTTTTATTTAAGTGCCCAGTGCAATTTGTTGACGGCAGAATTTGGGCAATGTGGACAGTTTTATCTGTTGTAAAATAAAGTTAAAATTTGCTTTATTGCTAATTTTAATATTAGTCGTAGTTTTTTTGTAGTTAATTATTTGATTTGGTGGTTGTAATAGTTTTGAAATGTTGTTATATTTAAGTGCCCAGTGCAATCTGTTGACGGCAGAATTTGGGCAATGTGGACAGTTTTAACTGTTGTAAAATAAAGTTAAAATTTGCTTTATTGCTAATTTTAATATTAGTCGTAGTTTTTTTGTAGTTAATTATTTGATTTGGTGGTTGTAATAGTTTTGAAATGTTGTTATATTTAAGTGCCCAGTGCAATTTGTTGGCGGCAGAAATTGGGCAAATTATAACTGTTTTAATTAACTGTTGTAAAATAAAGTTAAAATTTGCTTAATTGCTAATTTTAATATTAGTCGTAGTTTTTTTGTAGTAAATTATTAGATTTGGTGGTTGCAATATATTTGAAATATTGTTTTATTTAAGTGCCCTGCGCAATCTGTTAGCGGCAGAATTTGGGCAAATTTGAACTGTTTTAACTGTTGTAAAATAAAATAAAAATTTGCTTTATTCCTAATTTTAATATTAGGCGTAGTTTTTTTGTAGTAAATTATTTGATTTGGTGGTTGTAATGGTTTTGAAATATTGGTTTATTTAAGTGCCCAGTGCAATCTGTTGGCGACAGAATTTGGGCAAATTTGAACTGTTTTAACTGTTGTAAAATATAGTTCAAATTTGCTTTATTCCTAATTTTAATATTAGTCGAAGTTTTTATACCCTTGCAGGGTATTATAATTTCAGTCAGAAGTTTGCAACGCAGTGAAGGAGACATCTCCGACCCTATAAAGTATATATATTCTTGATCAGGATCAACAGCCGAGTCGATCTAGCCATGTCCGTCTGTCCGTCTGTCAGTCTGTCCGTCTGTCCGTCTGTCCGTTTCTACGCAAACTAGTCCCTCAGTTTTAAAGCTATCTGAATGAAACTTTGTAGTTAGTCTTCTATATACTCTCACTCGTACATATGTCGGAACGGGCCGGATCGGACGACTATATCATATAGCTGCCATAGGAACAATCGGAAAATTATTAGAAAAAAAATTCTACCTTTGTCAGTTTTTAAGATATTTTCATTAAAGTTGAGATTTAGGCGTTTTATATTATTCCTGAATTTCGGTTTTAATTTCATGAAAATCGGCCGACTATAGCCTATAGCTTCCATAGGAACAATTAGGAAAACAAAAGAAAAATCCATAACTTTGTCAGTTTTCAACATATTTTCATCAAAGTTAAGATTTAGCCGTTTTATATTATTCCTGAATTTCGGTTTCAATTTCGTAAAAATCGTCGGACTATATCCTATAGCTTCCATAGGAACAATAAGGAAAATAAAAAAAAAACCCATGACTTAGCCGATTTTCAAACCATTTTCATCAAATTTGGGACTTGGAAACTAATTATTATTCCAGAATTTCAGATTTAATTTTTTTTTTAATTTCTGCAAGGGTATACAAACTTCGGTGTGCCGAAGTTAGCTTCCTTTCTTGTTTTTGTAGTAAATTATTTGATTTGGTAGTTGCAATATATTTGAAATATTGTTTTATTTAAGTGCCCAGTGCAATCTGTTGACGGCAGAATTTGGGCAATGTGGACAGTTTTAACTGTTGTAAAATAAAATAAAAATTTGCTTTATTGCTAATTTTAATTTTAGTCGTAGTTTTTTAGTAGTAAAATATTTGATTTGGTGGTTGTAATAGTTTTGAAATATTGTTTAATTTAAGTGCCCAGTGCAATCTGTTGGCGGCAGAATGTGTGCAAATTTGAACAGTTTTGTAAAATAAAGTTAAAATTTGCTGTATTCTCAATTTTAATATTAGTCGTAGTTTTTTTGTAGTAAATTATTTGATTTGGTGGTTGCAATATATTTGAAATATTGTTTTATTTAAGTGCCCAGTGCAATTTGTTGACGGCAGAATTTGGGCAATGTGGACAGTTTTATCTGTTGTAAAATAAAGTTAAAATTTGCTTTATTGCTAATTTTAATATTAGTCGTAGTTTTTTTGTAGTTAATTATTTGATTTGGTGGTTGTAATAGTTTTGAAATGTTGTTATATTTAAGTGCCCAGTGCAATCTGTTGACGGCAGAATTTGGGCAATGTGGACAGTTTTAACTGTTGTAAAATAAAGTTAAAATTAGCTTTATTGCTAATTTTAATATTAGTCGTAGTTTTTTTGTAGTTAATTATTTGATTTGGTGGTTGTAATAGTTTTGAAATGTTGTTATATTTAAGTGCCCAGTGCAATTTGTTGGCGGCAGAAATTGGGCAAATTATAACTGTTTTAATTAACTGTTGTAAAATAAAGTTAAAATTTGCTTAATTGCTAATTTTAATATTAGTCGTAGTTTTTTTGTAGTAAATTATTAGATTTGGTGGTTGCAATATATTTGAAATATTGTTTTATTTAAGTGCCCTGCGCAATCTGTTAGCGGCAGAATTTGGGCAAATTTGAACTGTTTTAACTGTTGTAAAATAAAATAAAAATTTGCTTTCTTCCTAATTTTAATATTAGGCGTAGTTTTTTTGTAGTAAATTATTTGATTTGGTGGTTGTAATGGTTTTGAAATATTGGTTTATTTAAGTGCCCAGTGCAATCTGTTGGCGACAGAATTTGGGCAAATTTGAACTGTTTTAACTGTTGTAAAATATAGTTCAAATTTGCTTTATTCCTAATTTTAATATTAGTCGAAGTTTTTATACCCTTGCAGGGTATTATAATTTCAGTCAGAAGTTTGCAACGCAGTGAAGGAGACATCTCCGACCCTATAAAGTATATATATTCTTGATCAGGATCAACAGCCGAGTCGATCTAGCCATGTCCGTCTGTCCGTCTGTCCGTCTGTCAGTCTGTCCGTCTGTCCGTCTGTCCGTCTGTCCGTTTCTACGCAAACTAGTCCCTCAGTTTTAAAGCTATCTGAATGAAACTTTGTAGTTAGTCTTCTATATACTCTCACTCGTACATATGTCGGAACGGGCCGGATCGGACGACTATATCATATAGCTGCCATAGGAACAATCGGAAAATTATTAGAAAAAAAATTCTACCTTTGTCAGTTTTTAAGATATTTTCATTAAAGTTGAGATTTAGGCGTTTTATATTATTCCTGAATTTCGGTTTTAATTTCATGAAAATCGGCCGACTATAGCCTATAGCTTCCATAGGAACAATTAGGAAAACAAAAGAAAAATCCATAACTTTGTCAGTTTTCAACATATTTTCATCAAAGTTAAGATTTAGCCGTTTTATATTATTCCTGAATTTCGGTTTCAATTTCGTAAAAATCGTCGGACTATATCCTATAGCTTCCATAGGAACAATAAGGAAAATAAAAAAAAACCCATGACTTAGCCGATTTTCAAACCATTTTCATCAAATTTGGGACTTGGAAACTAATTATTATTCCAGAATTTCAGATTTAATTTTTTTTTTAATTTCTGCAAGGGTATACAAACTTCGGTGTGCCGAAGTTAGCTTCCTTTCTTGTTTTTGTAGTAAATTATTTGATTTGGTAGTTGCAATATATTTGAAATATTGTTTTATTTAAGTGTCCAGTGCAATCTGTTGACGGCAGAATTTGGGCAATGTGGACAGTTTTAACTGTTGTAAAATAAAATAAAAATTTGCTTTATTGCTAATTTTAATTTTAGTCGTAGTTTTTTAGTAGTAAAATATTTGATTTGGTGGTTGTAATAGTTTTGAAATATTGTTTAATTTAAGTGCCCAGTGCAATCTGTTGGCGGCAGAATGTGTGCAAATTTGAACAGTTTTGTAAAATAAAGTTAAAATTTGCTTTATTCTCAATTTTAATATTAGTCGTAGTTTTTTTGTAGTAAATTATTTGATTTGGCGGTTGTAATAGTTTTGAAATATTGGTATATTTAAGTGCCCAGTGCAATCTGTTGACGGCAGAATTTGGGCAAATTTGAACTGTTTTAACTGTTGTAAAATGAAGTTAAAATTTGCTTTATTGCTAATTTTAATATTAGTCGTAGTTTTTTTGTAGTAAATTATTTGATTTGATGGTTGTAATGGTTTTGAAATATTGGTTTATTTAAGTGCCCAGTGCAATCTGTTGGCGGCAGAATTTGGGCAAATTTGAACTGTTAAACCTGTTGTAAAATGAAGTTAAAATTTGCTTTATTGCTAATTTTAATATTAGTCGTAGTTTTTTTGTAGTAAATTTTTTGATTTGGTGGTTGTAATAGTTTTGAAATATTGTTATATTTAAGTGCCCAGTGCAATCTGTTGACGGCAGAAATTGGACAAATTTGAACTGTTTTAATTGTTGTAAAATAAAGTTCAAATTTGCTTTATTGTTAATTTTAATATTAGTCGTGTTTTCTTTAGTAAATTATTTGATTTGGTGGTTGCAATATCCAGTAGAATCTGTTGACTGCAGAATTTGGGGAAATTTGATCAGTTTAAACTGTTGTAAAATTAAGTAAATAAATTTAGCTAAGTGCAAATTTTTATATTTATTGTGTTTTTTTTTAACTATTTGATTTGGTGGTTGCAATAATTTTTAATTTTTGTTTTATTTAATTGTCCAGTGCAATCTGTTGACGGCCAAATTTAAGGAAATTTGAATTTAAGTTGTAAAATAAAGTTATAATTTGCTTTATTGCTATTTTTATACCATTGCAGGTTATTATAATTTCAGTCAGAAGTTTGCAACGCAGTGAAGGAGACATCTCCGACCCTATAAAGTATATATATTCTTGATCAGGATCAACAGCCGAGTCTTTCTAGCCATGTCCGTCTGTGCGTTTCTACGCAAAGTAGTCCCTTAGTTTTAAAGCTATCACAACGAAACTTTGTAAATAGTCTTCTATACACTCTCACTCGTACATATGTCGGAACGACCCGGATCGGACGACTATATAATATAGCTGGCATAGGAACAATCGAAATATTTTTGGTACAAAAATTTTAACTTTGTCCGTTTTCAACATATTTTCATCAAAGTTGGTATTTAGCCGTTTTTTACTATTCCCGAATTTCGGTTTTAATTTAATGAAAATCGGCCGACTATATCCCATAGCTTCCATAGGAACAATCAGGAAAATAAAAGAAAAAACCATAACTTTGTCAGTTTTCAAGATATTTTCACCAAACTTGATATTTAGCCATTTTATATTATTTCAGGATTTCGTGAGAATCGGTCGACTATATCCTATACCTTCCATAGGAACAATCGGGAAAATAAAAAAAAAACATAACTTAGCCGATTTTCAAACCATTTTTATCAAACTTGGGATTTGGCAACTAATTATTATTCCAGAGTTTTGGTTTTAATTTTTTGTTAAAGTTCTGCAAGGGTATATAAACTTCGGTGAGCCGAAGTGAGCTTCCTTTCTTGTTAATATTAGTCGTAGTTTTGTGTAGTAAATTATTTGATTTGGTAGTTGCAATATTTTTGAAATATTGTTTTATTTAAGTGTCCAGTGCAATATGTTATCTCCAGAATTTGGGCAAATTTTGACAGTTTTCAGTGTTGTAAAATAAAGTAAAAATTTGCTTTATTGGTATTTTTAATATTAGTCGTACAGTTCCACTTCAACTCTCTCAAAGATAAGACGTGTAACTTACTGATCCCCGAGGTACGGCAGTTCAAATCGCGAACATCACTCCACCAGTTTTTTTCAAAAAAACAAACAAGAGCAGAAAACAAAACTCGGAAACAAAAACAAACATATATAGAACTCAAAAATCAAGCGCCGGGCGACATCCCAAAAACAACAACTAACAATCCGTGACCCACCTGGAAGGAAAACCCTTCACCAACCAGCAAATTTCTAATAATCTGCAGAACCGATGGATCAACCTTTGCAGGTGTATCACCTTTCAATATACAAAATATAATTGATTTAACAGCCGGAGGACTAATCGTCAGCTGTAAGAAGTTACGCGACGGAAACCTCCTTCTACAAACAAAAGACAACTTACAAGCGGAAAAACTCTTAAAACTAAAGAACATTCTTCACATCCCCGTATCAGTCTCAGAACACCGAACTCTGAACTACTTAAAAGGAATAATATACTCTAACGATCTGCGACGAATAGGCGAAAAACTTAAAAAGCCAAAAAGTGACTGCCGTAAGAAAAATCATGAAGAATACTATATTAGACCCAACAGAAACGGGACTCTTTACCCTAACATTCAAAAAAAAAATAAATAAAGAATATATTTATATAGGTTACGAAAGAGCTCAAGTTCGACCTTATATACCACCCCCAATGCGATGCAACAACTGCTTACGCCTAGGCCACCTCCAAAAAATTTGTAAGAACTCAGAGAACTGCTTTATGTTCAGCCAACCTGCCCATATCAACTTGGCAATAGGAGAAAAATGCAAGCGTGGTAAATGTAGCATAAACTGCACTGAAAAAAGATCACGGATAATAAACACCATACCAGAGATAAAAACTGTCCAGTCTAGACAACAGAACGGCCTGGTCGATTTATAGGAAGAGACCCCACCATGATGGATCGCTATACGCATCGGTTGCAAACTCAACATAACACAAGATTCCCCTAACACAACGATTGACACAGAATATGCCCCAAACATCATCATCAATCTCCATTACCATCATCAGGAAACCATGTTAACAGATTCATCCTGCACCGATGATAACAATAGTAAGGATACGACAAAATCTAAAGTAAATATAGCCCCTAGAAACATAAGTAATAGAACTAAAAGAAATCTAATTAATAAAGAAAAGACAAACAACACAATTATAACAAGATCAAAGCTAAAAACTTTTCCAGATTTAAATTAAAAATATTCGCTAAACCTAAAAAACCACTAAATATAAATGTAAATATGACTCTTAAGGTATTACAATGGAATATCAACGGCTACACAAACAATTACAATGAGCTATTGATACTTATAAAACTGCACAAACCCAAAGTTATCTCCCTTCAGGAAACCCACTTAACATTCGCCCAACAATTTCCCATCCCTGTCAATTATAAAATCTATAATACTACGTCGATTATTGCAAAAGGTGGAGTCGCCTTACTAATTCACAAATCTGTCCAACATAAACCTATTCCGGTAAGACAACATTTTGATGCCATCGCTCTAATAATTCACTCCAAACAAAAATTTAATATCTTTTCCACTAATATCCCACCCGTACAAAAATTCACCAAGTCAGACAAAGAAAACACAGTGCCTCAGTCGTCAACACCTTCGCTAATCACTGGTGACTTTAATGCTTGGAATACGCTGTAGGGTTCCCCAAGAACAATCCGAGGGGGAGGATTCTCGGAGAATACATTCACAAAAACAATTACATTATTTTAAACAATGGCCAACCAACATATTTCTCCACACATCGATATTGCCTTATGCTCACCAAGCCTTAAAATTCACTGTAAATTCCAAATCATGGGCACACCCCAGGACAGTGACCATTTTCCTATAATAATTATTATAATTAATTAATTAATTAATTATAATTAACCTCTTTTCCCCAGAAAAACAAATATTCAACTACACAAGAAGATTTATAACCAAAAAAGCGAACTGGGCCAAATTTGAAAACCTAACAAACTCTTGGAATAGCAAAATCCCAGTATCAACCAACACAAACGTAGAACACAGTAACATAAATAAAATCATTCTTAATAGCGCTTACAGTAGTATACCCCAATCCCAAACTCCAAAAACTCAAAACAATGTTCCACGGCGGAACATAACATTAGAAAACTTAAAGTCCAAAAAAAAGCAGAGCCTGGCACTCAGAAAACCTTATAGAATTTAAAAAAGCTAACGCTAAATTCAGAAGAGAAATTCGACTAAGTAAAAAAGAAGGTATATATGTACTAACTTCCTCCATCTGAAGCCAATCCAAGGCTGAACTAGTTTGGAACAACATCAGGCAATTTTGCGGGATTCACAAATCGACCCACATTCATTGTATCCAAGAATACAATACAAACACAACAGTCACAAACTCAAAAGACATAGCTACAGCCTTTTCCAAACGCTGGTCATCAAATTCTGAGGACGAAAACTTCTCCCAGGCTTTTATAGAGGCCAAACACAACACAAGTATTCTGGACACCGACTCTCCGCCTAACGTATCTAGAATTCAATGCTGCGTTCAACAGTCTAAAGAGGAATACCCCAGGAAAAGATAAAACAAACTATACTGTGTTACAGCACATTGGAATATCAGTAAAACACAGGATAATTAACTTCTTTAACTTAATTTTAAACTCGTACATTCCTCAAGTTTTTAAAGTTAGTACCATAGTCCCAATCAACAACCCAGGCAAGGACAAAATGGAAATAGAATCATACAGACCAATTTCACTTAACCCATGTATCTCAAAGACGCTAGACAAACAATTTCCGAACGACTCTGGTGGTTTGTTACTTCGACCAAACTTCTCAACAGCCGTCAAGTAGGGTTTAAAAGAGGCAAATCTGTGACAGACTGTCTACTACACTCTGTATCATAATGATACGACACCCCGAAAATGCAAGTTTCGACCGGCGTAGGGTAATGGGAAAGCAAAATAAACCAAAACCAAGTATACAGAATGAAAGCTTAATCAATTCTGCTAAAAATGAGATACTCTCTTTTTGTATTGCACCTTTCGTTTTTAAGTTAGAGTAAAAAGAGCACATCAAAATGATACGACACATTTCGATTATTTCGGCTGGGGAGATATATTTGCTTTCCAACAATTTTTTTTTATTTTCTGTTAACAATTTAATGAATTTGTAATAAGATTCTGTGGCGAAGTTTACTATCTGACGAGATAAATATATGATTAATAGCCTAAAATGATCCTGGCTCAATATCGCTAAAAAAGGATCGAAAACGTTATGTTATCCTAACATTTTTAATCAATCCGGATAAATATGATGTTGGGCATAGCTGTGGAAGAAAACCAAATTTATCTGACTGCGGTAACATCCCAAAATTCGCTTTATTTGCTTCGAGCTCCATATTGCCGCAAGTTGCAGTAAGCCTGTGGCACGAAGGAAAATTCGGGGGATGCTGCAATTACTACAGTGCATTGTCAGTCTTAAAAAAGACCTCTTACCAAAAACCACGCCAAAAAATCGGACATCGGGATTTCCAAATTCGCGACTCTAGCTTTAAAATAATGAAAATGATACGCTTTTTGATGATTTGCGGGGGCGGCAGTGGGCGTGGTAAAAATTTGAAACAAACTTGATCTGCGTGCAAACATAACAAAAACTGCCGAAAAAAAATTACTGCTCTATCTCTTATAGTCTCCGAGATCCAGTGTTTCATACGGACAGACGGACAGACGGACATGGCTAGATCGTCTCGGCTGTTGACGCTGATCAAGAATATATATACTTTATAGGGTCGGAAATGCCTCCTTCCTGCCGGCACAAAGTTATAATACCCTTCTACCCTATGGGTAGCGGGTATAAAAAGCATGCATCAATAATATCCCTCGACTTCGAAAAAGCATTCGAGAAAGTTGGACTTCACACTATAATAAGCCAACTGTCCCAATGGGGGTGTGGGACTAGATTAAAACAAGTAAGAAAGCTACAGTCGAGTGAGCTCGACTGTGAGATACCCGCTAAACATAATAAATAGTTAATACATTTTTGAACGGATAATAATTATTACCATATATTAAAATTGCTTCTCGAATTCTTATAAGATTCTTTTCCGATTCCAATCAAGAATTGGTACGAATATTTAGTTGGTCTAGTCGGTCAACCAAATGAGGCATGCTGCAGCGGCCGTTTGTGGCCATACAAAATTATTTCTTTAATACCATCAACAATTTTTATCTTATCGCAACCAAATTTTCAGGAATCATACAGACTATAGTTTTTAATGTACATACCCAAATTCGCGACTCTAGCTTTAAAATAATGAAAATGATACGCTTTTTGATGATTTTCAGGGGCGGAAGTGGGCGTTGTAAAAATTTGAAACAAACTTGATCTGCGTGCAAACATAACAAAAACTGCCGAAAAAAAATTACTGCTCTATCTCTTCTAGTCTCCGAGATCCAGTGTTTCATACGGACAGACGGACAGACGGACATGGCTAGATCGTCTCGGCTGTTGACGCTGATCAAGAATATATATACTTTATAGGGTCGGAAATGCCTCCTTCTACCTGTTCATACATTTCCTGCCGGCACAAAGTTATAATACCCTTCTACCCTATGGGTAGCGGGTATAAAAAGCATGCATTAATAATATCCCTCGACTTCGAAAAAGCATTCGAGAAAGTTGGACTTCACACTATAATAAGCCAACTGTCCCAATGGGGGTGTGGGACTAGATTAAAACAAGTAAGAAAGCTACAGTCGAGTGAGCTCGACTGTGAGATACCCGCTAAACATAATAAATAGTTAATACATTTTTGAACGGATAATAATTATTACCATATATTAAAAATGCTTCTCGAATTCTTATAAGATTCTTTTCCGATTCCAATCAAGAATTGGTACGAATATTTAGTTGGTCTAGTTGGTCAACCAAATGAGGCATGCTGCAGCGGCCGTTTGTGGCCATACAAAATTATTTCTTTAATAACTTTAACAATTTTTATCTGATCGCAATCAAATTTTCAGGAATCACACATCCTATAGTTCTTAATGTACATACCCAAATTTGGTGGTTGCAATAATTTTTAATTTTTCAGAAGTTTGCAACGCAGTGAAGGAGACATCTCCGACCCTATAAAGTATATATATTCTTGATCAGGATCAACAGCCGAGTCTTTCTAGCCATGTCCGTCTGTGCGTTTTTACGCAAAGTAGTCCCTTAGTTTTAAAGCTATCACAACGAAACTTTGTAAATAGTCTTCTATACACTCTCACTCGTACATATGTCGGAACGACCCGGATCGGACGACTATATAATATAGCTGGCATGGGAACAATCGAAATATTTTTGGTACAAAAATTTTAACTTTGTCCGTTTTCAACATATTTTCATCAAAGTTGGTATTTAGCCGTTTTTTACTATTCCCGAATTTCGGTTTTAATTTAATGAAAATCGGCCGACTATATCCCATAGCTTCCATAGGAACAATCAGGAAAATAAAAGAAAAAACCATAACTTTGGCAGTTTTCAAGATATTTTTACCAAACTTGATATTTGGCCATCTTATAATTTTTTAGATTTTTGCTTTTAATTTCGTGAAAATCGGGCGACTATATCCTATAGCTTCCATAGGAACAATCGGGAAAATAAAAAAAAACATAACTTAGCCGATTTTCAAACCATTTTTATCAAACTTGGGATTTGGCAACTAATTATTATTCCAGAGTTTTGGTTTTAATTTTTTGTTAAAGTTCTGCAAGGGTATATAAACTTCGGTGAGCCGAAGTGAGCTTCCTTTCTTGTTAATATTAGTCGTAGTTTTGTGTAGTAAATTATTTGATTTGGTAGTTGCAATATTTTTGAAATATTGTTTTATTTAAGTGTCCAGTGCAATATGTTATCTCCAGAATTTGGGCAAATTTTTACAGTTTTCAGTGTTGTAAAATAAAGTAAAAATTTGCTTTATTGGTATTTTTAATATTAGTCGTACAGTTCCACTTCAACTCTCTCAAAGATAAGACGTGTAACTTACTGATCCCCGAGGTACGGCAGTTCAAATCGCGAACATCACTCCACCAGTTTTTTTCAAAAAAACAAACAAGAGCAGAAAACAAAACTCGGAAACAAAAACAAACATATATAGAACTCAAAAATCAAGCGCCGGGCGACATCCCAAAAACAACAACTAACATTGCGTGACCCACCTGGAAGGAAAACCCTTCACCAACCAGCAAATTTCTAATAATCTGCAGAACCGATGGATCAACCTTTGCAGGTGTATCACCTTTCAATATACAAAATATAATTGATTTAACAGCCGGAGGACTAATCGTCAGCTGTAAGAAGTTACGCGACGGAAAGAAAAGACAACTTACAAGCGGAAAAACTCTTAAAACTAAAGAACATTCTTCACATCCCCGTATCAGTCTCAGAACACCGAACTCTGAACTACTTAAAAGGAATAATATACTCTAACGATCTGCGACGAATAGGCGAAAAACTTAAAAAGCCAAAAAGTGACTGCCGTAAGAAAAATCATGAAGAATACTATATTAGACCCAACAGAAACGGGACTCTTTACCCTAACATTCAAAAAAAAAAATAAATAAAGAATATATTTATATAGGTTACGAAAGAGCTCAAGTTCGACCTTATATACCACCCCCAATGCGATGCAACAACTGCTTACGCCTAGGCCACCTCCAAAAAATTTGTAAGAACTCAGAGAACTGCTTTATGTTCAGCCAACCTGCCCATATCAACTTGGCAATAGGAGAAAAATGCAAGCGTGGTAAATGTAGCATAAACTGCACTGAAAAAAGATCACGGATAATAAACACCATACCAGAGATAAAAACTGTCCAGTCTAGACAACAGAACGGCCTGGTCGATTTATAGGAAGAGACCCCACCATGATGGATCGCTATACGCATCGGTTGCAAACTCAACATAACACAAGATTCCCCTAACACAACGATTGACACAGAATATGCCCCAAACATCATCATCAATCTCCATTACCATCATCAGGAAACCATGTTAACAGATTCATCCTGCACCGATGATAACAATAGTAAGGATACGACAAAATCTAAAGTAAATATAGCCCCTAGAAACATAAGTAATAGAACTAAAAGAAATCTAATTAATAAAGAAAAGACAAACAACACAATTATAACAAGATCAAAGCTAAAAACTTTTCCAGATTTAAATTAAAAATATTCGCTAAACCTTAAAAACCACTAAATATAAATGTAAATATGACTCTTAAGGTATTACAATGGAATATCAACGGCTACACAAACAATTACAATGAGCTATTGATACTTATAAAACTGCACAAACCCAAAGTTATCTCCCTTCAGGAAACCCACTTAACATTCGCCCAACAATTTCCCATCCCTGTCAATTATAAAATCTATAATACTACGTCGATTATTGCAAAAGGTGGAGTCGCCTTACTAATTCACAAATCTGTCCAACATAAACCTATTCCGGTAAGACAACATTTTGATGCCATCGCTCTAATAATTCACTCCAAACAAAAATTTAATATCTTTTCCACTAATATCCCACCCGTACAAAAATTCACCAAGTCAGACAAAGAAAACACAGTGCCTCAGTCGTCAACACCTTCGCTAATCACTGGTGACTTTAATGCTTGGAATACGCTGTAGGGTTCCCCAAGAACAATCCGAGGGGGAGGATTCTCGGAGAATACATTCACAAAAACAATTACATTATTTTAAACAATGGCCAACCAACATATTTCTCCACACATCGATATTGCCTTATGCTCACCAAGCCTTAAAATTCACTGTAAATTCCAAATCATGGGCACACCCCAGGACAGTGACCATTTTCCTATAATAATTATTATAATTAATTAATTAATTAATTATAATTAACCTCTTTTCCCCAGAAAAACAAATATTCAACTACACAAGAAGATTTATAACCAAAAAAGCGAACTGGGCCAAATTTGAAAACCTAACAAACTCTTGGAATAGCAAAATCCCAGTATCAACCAACACAAACGTAGAACACAGTAACATAAATAAAATCATTCTTAATAGCGCTTACAGTAGTATACCCCAATCCCAAACTCCAAAAACTCAAAACAATGTTCCACGGCGGAACATAACATTAGAAAACTTAAAGTCCAAAAAAAAGCAGAGCCTGGCACTCAGAAAACCTTATAGAATTTAAAAAAGCTAACGCTAAATTCAGAAGAGAAATTCGACTAAGTAAAAAAGAAGGTATATATGTACTAACTTCCTCCATCTGAAGCCAATCCAAGGCTGAACTAGTTTGGAACAACATCAGGCAATTTTGCGGGATTCACAAATCGACCCACATTCATTGTATCCAAGAATACAATACAAACACAACAGTCACAAACTCAAAAGACATAGCTACAGCCTTTTCCAAACGCTGGTCATCAAATTCTGAGGACGAAAACTTCTCCCAGGCTTTTATAGAGGCCAAACACAACACAAGTATTCTGGACACCGACTCTCCGCCTAACGTATCTAGAATTCAATGCTGCGTTCAACAGTCTAAAGAGGAATACCCCAGGAAAAGATAAAACAAACTATACTGTGTTACAGCACATTGGAATATCAGTAAAACACAGGATAATTAACTTCTTTAACTTAATTTTAAACTCGTACATTCCTCAAGTTTTTAAAGTTAGTACCATAGTCCCAATCAACAACCCAGGCAAGGACAAAATGGAAATAGAATCATACAGACCAATTTCACTTAACCCATGTATCTCAAAGACGCTAGACAAACAATTTCCGAACGACTCTGGTGGTTTGTTACTTCGACCAAACTTCTCAACAGCCGTCAAGTAGGGTTTAAAAGAGGCAAATCTGTGACAGACTGTCTACTACACTCTGTATCATAATGATACGACACCCCGAAAATGCAAGTTTCGACCGGCGTAGGGTAATGGGAAAGCAAAATAAACCAAAACCAAGTATACAGAATGAAAGCTTAATCAATTCTGCTAAAAATGAGATACTCTCTTTTTGTATTGCACCTTTCGTTTTTAAGTTAGAGTAAAAAGAGCACATCAAAATGATACGACACATTTCGATTATTTCGGCTGGGGAGATATATTTGCTTTCCAACAATTTTTTTTTATTTTCTGTTAACAATTTAATGAATTTGTAATAAGATTCTGTGGCGAAGTTTACTATCTGACGAGATAAATATATGATTAATAGCCTAAAATGATCCTGGCTCAATATCGCTAAAAAAGGATCGAAAACGTTATGTTATCCTAACATTTTTAATCAATCCGGATAAATATGATGTTGGGCATAGCTGTGGAAGAAAACCAAATTTATCTGACTGCGGTAACATCCCAAAATTCGCTTTATTTGCTTCGAGCTCCATATTGCCGCAAGTTGCAGTAAGCCTGTGGCACGAAGGAAAATTCGGGGGATGCTGCAATTACTACAGTGCATTGTCAGTCTTAAAAAAGACCTCTTACCAAAAACCACGCCAAAAAATCGGACATCGGGATTTTTTTTTTTTTTTTTTTTTTTTTTTTTTTTTTTTTTTTTTTTTTTTTTTTTTTTTTTATTTTTTTTTTTATATATTTTTTATTAATTTTCCAATCAAGAACTGCTACGAATATTTAGTTGGTCTAGTTGGGCAACCAAATGAGGCATGCTGCAGCGGCCGTTTGTGGCCATACAAAATTATTTCTTTAATACCATCAACAATTTTTATCTCATCGCAACCAAATTTTCAGGAATCATACAGACTATAGTTCTTAATGTACATACCCAAATTCGCGACTCTAGCTTTAAAATGATGAAAATGATACGCTTTTTGATGATTTTCGGGGGCGGAAGTGGGCGTGGTAAAAATTTGAAACAAACTTGATCTGCGCGTGCAAACATAACAAAAACTGCCAAAAAAAATTACTGCTCTATCTCTTATAGTCTCCGAGATCCAGTGTTTCATACGGACAGACGGACAGACGGACAGACGGACATGGCTAGATCGTCTCGGCTGTTGACGCTGATCAAGAATATATATACTTTATAGGGTCGGAAATGGCTCCTTCTACCTGTTACACACATTTCCTGCCGGCACAAAGTTATAATACCCTTCTACCCAATGGGTAGCGCGTATAATGCATCAATAATATCCCTCGACTTCGAAAAAGCATTCGAGAAAGTTGGACTTCACACTATAATAAGCCAACTGTCCCAATGGGGGTGTGGGCCTAGATTGAAACAAGTAAGAAAGCTACAGTCGAGTGAGTCCGACTGTGAGATACCCGCTACCCATAATAAATAGTTAATACATTTTTGAACGGATAATAATTATAACCATATATTAAAATTGCTTCTCGAATTCTTATAAGATTCTTTTCCGATTCCAATCAAGAACTGCTACGAATATTTAGTTGGTCTAGTTGGGCAACCAAATGAGGCATGCTGCAGCGGCCGTTTGTGGCCATACAAAATTATTTCTTTAATACCATTAACAATTTTTATCTCATCGCAATCAAATTTTCAGGAATCATACAGACTATAGTTCTTAATGTACATACCCAAATTCGCGACTCTAGCTTTAAAATAATGAAAGTGATACGCTTTTTGATGATTTGCGGGGGCGGAAGTGGGCGTGGTAAAAATTTGAAACAAACTTGATCTGCGTGCAAACATAACAAAAACTGCCAAAAAAAATTACTGCTCTATCTCTTCTAGTCTCCGAGATCCAGTGTTTCATACGGACAGACGGACAGACGGACAGACGGACATGGCTAGATCGTCTCGGCTGTTGACGCTGATCAAGAATATATATACTTTATAGGGTCGGAAATGCCTCCTTCTACCTGTTACACACATTTCCTGCCGGCACAAAGTTATAATACCCTTCTACCCTATGGGTAGCGGGTATGCATCAATAATATCCCTAGACTTCGAATAAGCATTCGAGAAAGTTGGACTTCACACTATAATAAGCCAACTGTCCCAATGGGGGTGTGGGACTAGATTAAAACAAGTAAGAAAGCTACAGTCGAGTGAGCTCGACTGTGAGATACCCGCTAAACATAATAAATAGTTAATACATTTTTGAACGGATAATAATTATTACCATATATTAAAATTGCTTCTCGAATTCTTATAAGATTCTTTTCCGATTCCAATCAAGAACTGGTACGAATATTTAGTTGGTCTAGTTGGTCAACCAAATGAGGCATGCTGCAGCGGCCGTTTGTGGCCATACAAAATTATTTCTTTAATAACTTTAACAATTTTTATCTGATCGCAATCAAATTTTCAGGAATCACACATCCTATAGTTCTTAATGTACATACCCAAATTCGCGACTCTAGCTTTAAAAAAAAATAATGAAAATGATACGCTTTTTGATGATTTGCGGGGGCGGAAGTGGGCGTTTTAAAAATTTGAAACAAACTTGATCTGCGTGCAAACATAACAAAAACTGCCGAAAAAAAATTACTGCTCTATCTCTTATAGTCTCCGAGATCCAGTGTTTCATACGGACAGACGGACAGACAGACAGACGGACAGACGGACATGGCTAGATCGTCTCGGCTGTTGACGCTGATCAAGAATATATATACTTTATAGGGTCGGAAATGCCTCCTTCTACCTGTTACACACATTTCCTGCCGGCACAAAGTTATAATACCCTTCTACCCTATGGGTAGCGGGTATGCATCAATAATATCCCTAGACTTCGAATAAGCATTCGAGAAAGTTGGACTTCACACTATAATAAGCCAACTGTCCCAATGGGGGTGTGGGACTAGATTAAAACAAGTAAGAAAGCTACAGTCGAGTGAGCTCGACTGTGAGATACCCGCTAAACATAATAAATAGTTAATACATTTTTAAACGGATAATAATTATTACCATATATTAAAATTGCTTCTCGAATTCTTATAAGATTCTTTTCCGATTCCAATCAAGAACTGGTACTAATATTTAGTTGGTCTAGTTGGTCAACCAAATGAGGCACGCTGCAGCGGCCGTTTGTGGCCATACAAAATTATTTCTTTAATAACTTTAACAATTTTTATCTGATCGCAATTGCACGCAGATCAAGTTTGTTTCAAATTTTTACAACGCCCACTTCCGCCCCCGAAAATCATCAAAAAGCGTATAATTTTCATTATTTTAAAGCTAGAGTCGCGAATTTGGGTATGTACATTAAAAACTATAGTCTGTATGATTCCTGAAAATTTGGTTGCGATGAGATAAAAATTGTTGATGGTATTAAAGAAATAATTTTGTATGGCCACAAACGGCCGCTGCAGCATGCCTCATTTGGTTGACCAACTAGACCAACTAAATATTCGTACCAGTTCTTGATTGGAATCGGAAAAGAATCTTATAAGAATTCGAGAAGCAATTTTAATATATGGTAATAATTATTATCCGTTCAAAAATGTATTAACTATTTATTATGTTTAGCGGGTATCTCACAGTCGAGCTCACTCGACTGTAGCTTTCTTACTTGTTTTAATCTAGTCCCACACCCCCATTGGGACAGTTGGCTAATTATAGTGTGAAGTCCAACTTTCTCGAATGCTTATTCGAAGTCTAGGGATATTATTGATGCATACCCGCTACCCATTGGGTAGAAGGGTATTATAACTTTGTGCCGGCAGGAAATGTGTGTAACAGGTAGAAGGAGGCATTTCCGACCCTATAAAGTATATATATTCTTGATCAGCGTCAACAGCCGAGACGATCTAGCCATGTCCGTCTGTCCGTCTGTCCGTCTGTCCGTATGAAACACTGGATCTCGGAGACTAGAAGAGATAGAGCAGTAATTTTTTTTGACAGTTTTTGTTATGTTTGCACGCGCAGATCAAGTTGGTTTCAAATTTTTACCACGCCCACTTCCGCCCCCGCAAATCATCAAAAAGCGTATCACTTTCATTATTTTAAAGCTAGAGTCGCGAATTTGGGGATGTACATTAAGAACTATAGTCTGTATGATTCCTGAAAATTTGGTTGCGATGAGATAAAAATTGTTGATGGTATTAAAGAAATAATTTTGTATGGCCACAAACGGCCGCTGCAGCATGCCTCATTTGGTTGACCAACTAGACCAACTAAATATTCGTACCAGTTCTTGATTGGAATCGGAAAAGAATCTTATAAGAATTCGAGAAGCAATTTTAATATATGGTAATAATTATTATCCGTTCAAAAATGTATTAACTATTTATTATGTTTAGCGGGTATCTCACAGTCGAGCTCACTCGACTGTAGCTTTCTTACTTGTTTTAATCTAGTCCCACACCCCCATTGGGACAGTTGGCTAATTATAGTGTGAAGTCCAACTTTCTCGAATGCTTATTCGAAGTCTAGGGATATTATTGATGCATACCCGCTATCCATTGGGTAGAAGGGTATTATAACTTTGTGCCGGCAGGAAATGTGTGTAACAGGTATAAGGAGGCATTTCCGACCCTATAAAGTATATATATTCTTGATCAGCGTCAACAGCCGAGACGATCTAGCCATGTCCGTCTGTCCGTCTGTCCGTCTGTCCGTATGAAACACTGGATCTCGGAGACTAGAAGAGATAGAGCAGTAATTTTTTTGACAGTTTTTGTTATGTTTGCACGCGCAGATCAAGTTGGTTTCAAATTTTTACCACGCCCACTTCCGCCCCCGCAAATCATCAAAAAGCGTATCACTTTCATTATTTTAAAGCTAGAGTCGCGAATTTGGGGATGTACATTAAGAACTATAGTCTGTATGATTCCTGAAAATTTGGTTGCGATGAGATAAAAATTGTTGATGGTATTAAAGAAATAATTTTGTATGGCCACAAACGGCCGCTGCAGCATGCCTCATTTGGTTGCCCAACTAGACCAACTAAATATTCGTAGCAGTTCTTGATTGGAATCGGAAAAAGCATGCATCAATAATATCCCTAGACTTCGAATAAGCATTCGAGAAAGTTGGACTTCACACTATAATAAGCCAACTGTCCCAATGGGGGTGTGGGCCTAGATTGAAACAAGTAAGAAAGCTACAGTCGAGTGAGCTCGACTGTGAGATACCCGCTACCCATAATAAATAGTTAATACATTTTTGAACGGATAATAATTATTACCATATATTAAAATTGCTTCTCGAATTCTTATAAGATTCTTTTCCGATTCCAATCAAGAACTGCTACGAATATTTAGTTGGTCTAGTTGGGCAACCAAATGAGGCATGCTGCAGCGGCCGTTTGTGGCCATACAAAATTATTTCTTTAATACCATCAACAATTTTTATCTCATCGCAACCAAATTTTCAGGAATCATACAGACTATAGTTCTTAATGTACATACCCAAATTCGCGACTCTAGCTTTAAAATAATGAAAGTGATACGCTTTTTGATGATTTGCGGGGGCGGAAGTGGGCGTGGTAAAAATTTGAAACCAACTTGATCTGCGCGTGCAAACATAACAAAAACTGCCGAAAAAAAATTACTGCTCTATCTCTTATAGTCTCCGAGATCCAGTGTTTCATACGGACAGACGGACAGACAGACAGACGGACAGACGGACATGGCTAGATCGTCTCGGCTGTTGACGCTGATCAAGAATATATATACTTTATAGGGTCGGAAATGCCTCCTTCTACCTGTTACATACATTTCCTGCCGGCACAAAGTTATAATACCCTTCTACCCTATGGGTAGCGGGTATAAAAAGCATGCATCAATAATATCCCTCGACTTCGAAAAAGCATTCGAGAAAGTTGGACTTCACACTATAATAAGCCAACTGTCCCAATGGGGGTGTGGGCCTAGATTGAAACAAGTAAGAAAGCTACAGTCGAGTGAGCTCGACTGTGAGATACCCGCTAAACATAATAAATAGTTAATACATTTTTGAACGGATAATAATTATTACCATATGTTAAAATTGCTTCTCGAATTCTTATAAGATTCTTTTCCGATTCCAATCAAGAACTGCTACGAATATTTAATTGGTCTAGTTGGTCAACCAAATGAGGCATGCTGCAGCGGCCGTTTGTGGCCATACAAAATTATTTCTTTAATACCATCAACAATTTTTATCTCATCGCAACCAAATTTTCAGGAATCATACAGACTATAGTTTTTAATGTACATACCCAAATTCGCGACTCTAGCTTTAAAATAATGAAAGTGATACGCTTTTTGATGATTTGCGGGGGCGGAAGTGGGCGTGGTAAAAATTTGAAACCAACTTGATCTGCGCGTGCAAACATAGCAAAAACTGTCAAAAAAAATTACTGCTCTATCTCTTCTAGTCGCCGAGATCCAGTGTTTCATACGGACATGGCTAGATCGTCTCGGCTGTTGACGCTGATCAAGAATATATATACTTTATAGGGTCGGAAATGCCTCCATCTACCTGTTACACACATTTCCTGCCGGCACAAAGTTATAATACCCTTCTACCCAATGGGTAGCGGGTATGCATCAATAATATCCCTAGACTTCGAATAAGCATTCGAGAAAGTTGGACTGCACACTATAATAAGCCAACTGTCCCAATGGGGGTGTGGGACTAGATTAAAACAAGTAAGAAAGCTACAGTCGAGTCAGGAATCATACAGACTATAGTTCTTAATGTACATACCCAAATTCGCGACTCTAGCTTTAAAATAATGAAAATGATACGCTTTTTGATGATTTTCGGTGGCGGAAGTGGGTGTTGTAATAATTTGAAACAAACTTGATCTGCGTGCAAACATAACAAAAACTGCCGAAAAAAATTACTGCTCTATCTCTTATAGTCTCCGAGATCCAGTGTTTCATACGGACAGACGGACAGACAGACAGACGGACAGACGGACATGGCTAGATCGTCTCGGCTGTTGACGCTGATCAAGAATATATATACTTTATAGGGTCGGAAATGCCTCCTTCTACCTGTTACAAACATTTCCTGCCGGCACAAAGTTATAATACCCTTCTACCCAATGGGTAGCGGGTATGCATCAATAATATCCCTGGACTTCGAATAAGCATTCGAGAAAGTTGGACTTCACACTATAATAAGCCAACTGTCCAATGGGGGTGTGGGACTAGATTAAAACAAGTAAGAAAGCTACAGTCGAGTGAGCTCGACTGTGAGATACCCGCTAAACATAATAAATAGTTAATACAATTTTGAACGGATAATAATTATTACCATATATTAAAATTGCTTCTCGAATTCTTTTAAGATTCTTTTCCGATTCCAATCAAGAACTGGTACGAATATTTAGTTGGTCTAGTTGGTCAACCAAATGAGGCACGCTGCAGCGGCCGTTTGTGGCCATACAAAATTATTTCTTTAATAACTTTAACAATTTTTATCTGATCGCAATCAAATTTTCAGGAATCACACATATTATAGTTCTTAATGTACATACCCAAATTCGCGACTCTAGCTTTAAAAAAAAATAATGAAAATGATACGCTTTTTGATGATTTTCGGGGGCGGAAGTGGGCGTTGTAAAAATTTAAAACAAACTTGATCTGCGTGCAAACAACAAAAACTGCCGAAAAAAAATTACTGCTCTATCTCTTATAGTCTCCGAGATCCAGTGTTTCATACGGACAGACGGACAGACAGACAGACGGACAGACGGACATGGCTAGATCGTCTCGGCTGTTGACGCTGATCAAGAATATATATACTTTATAGGGTCGGAAATGCCTCCTTCTACCTGTTACACACATTTCCTGCCGGCACAAAGTTATAATACCCTTCTACCCAATGGGTAGCGGGTATGCATCAATAATATCCCTAGACTTCGAATAAGCATTCGAGAAAGTTGGACTTCACACTATAATAAGCCAACTGTCCCAATGGGGGTGTGGGACTAGATTAAAACAAGTAAGAAAGCTACAGTCGAGTGAGCTCGACTGTGAGATACCCGCTAAACATAATAAATAGTTAATACATTTTTGAACGGATAATAATTATTACCATATATTAAAATTGCTTCTCGAATTCTTATAAGATTCTTTTCCGATTCCAATCAAGAACTGGTACGAATATTTAGTTGGTCTAGTTGGTCAACCAAATGAGGCATGCTGCAGCGGCCGTTTGTGGCCATACAAAATTATTTCTTTAATACCATCAACAATTTTTATCTCATCGCAATCAAATTTTCAGGAATCACACATACTATAGTTCTTAATGTACATACCCAAATTCGCGACTCTAGCTTTAAAATAATGAAAATGATACGCTTTTTGATGATTTTCGGGGGCGGAAGTGGGCGTTGTAAAAATTTGAAACAAACTTGATCTGCGTGCAAACATAACAAAAACTGCCGAAAAAAAATTACTGCTCTATCTCTTATAGTCTCCGAGATCCAGTGTTTCATACGGACAGACGGACAGACAGACAGACGGACAGACGGACATGGCTAGATCGTCTCGGCTGTTGACGCTGATCAAGAATATATATACTTTATAGGTGGTCAGAAGTGGGCGTTGTAAAAATTTGAAACAAACTTGATCTGCGTGCAAACATAACAAAAACTGCCGAAAAAAAATTACTGCTCTATCTCTTATAGTCTCCGAGATCCAGTGTTTCATACGGACAGACGGACAGACAGACAGACGGACAGACGGACATGGCTAGATCGTCTCGGCTGTTGACGCTGATCAAGAATATATATACTTTATAGGGTCGGAAATGCCTCCTTCTACCTGTTACACACATTTCCTGCCGGCACAAAGTTATAATACCCTTCTACCCAATGGGTAGCGGGTATGCATCAATAATATCCCTCGACTTCGAAAAAGCATTCGAGAAAGTTGGACTTCACACTATAATAAGCCAACTGTCCAATGGGGGTGTGGGACTAGATTAAAACAAGTAAGAAAGCTACAGTCGAGTGAGCTCGACTGTGAGATACCCGCTAAACATAATAAATAGTTAATACATTTTTGAACGGATAATAATTATTACCATATATTAAAATTGCTTCTCGAATTCTTATAAGATTCTTTTCCGATTCCAATCAAGAACTGGTACTAATATTTAGTTGGTCTAGTTGGTCAACCAAATGAGGCACGCTGCAGCGGCCGTTTGTGGCCATACAAAATTATTTCTTTAATAACTTTAACAATTTTTATCTGATCGCAATCAAATTTTCAGGAATCACACATATTATAGTTCTTAATGTACATACCCAAATTCGCGACTCTAGCTTTAAAAAAATAATGAAAATGATACGCTTTTTGATGATTTTCGGGGGCGGAAGTGGGCGTTGTAAAAATTTAAAACAAACTTGATCTGCGTGCAAACATAACAAAAACTGCCGAAAAAAATTACTGCTCTATCTCTTATAGTCTCCGAGATCCAGTGTTTCATACGGACAGACGGACAGACAGACAGACGGACAGACGGACATGGCTAGATCGTCTCGGCTGTTGACGCTGATCAAGAATATATATACTTTATAGGGTCGGAAATGCCTCCTTCTACCTGTTACACACATTTCCTGCCGGCACAAAGTTATAATACCCTTCTACCCAATGGGTAGCGGGTATGCATCAATAATATCCCTAGACTTCGAATAAGCATTCGAGAAAGTTGGACTTCACACTATAATAAGCCAACTGTCCCAATGGGGGTGTGGGACTAGATTAAAACAAGTAAGAAAGCTACAGTCGAGTGAGCTCGACTGTGAGATACCCGCTAAACATAATAAATAGTTAATACATTTTTGAACGGATAATAATTATTACCATATATTAAAATTGCTTCTCGAATTCTTATAAGATTCTTTTCCGATTCCAATCAAGAACTGGTACGAATATTTAGTTGGTCTAGTTGGTCAACCAAATGAGGCATGCTGCAGCGGCCGTTTGTGGCCATACAAAATTATTTCTTTAATAACTTTAACAATTTTTATCTGATCGCAATCAAATTTTCAGGAATCACACATATTATAGTTCTTAATGTACATACCCAAATTCGCGACTCTAGCTTTAAAATAATGAAAATGATACGCTTTTTGATGATTTTCGGGGGCGGAAGTGGGCGTTGTAAAAATTTGAAACAAACTTGATCTGCGTGCAAACATAACAAAAACTGCCGAAAAAAAATTACTGCTCTATCTCTTATAGTCTCCGAAATCCAGTGTTTCATACGGACAGACGGACAGACAGACAGACGGACATGGCTAGATCGTCTCGGCTGTTAACTCTGATCAAGAATATATATACTTTCTAGCTTTAAAATAATGAAAGTGATACGCTTTTTGATGATTTGCGGGGGCGGAAGTGGGCGTGGTAAAAATTTGAAACAAACTTGATCTGCGCGTGCAAACATAACAAAAACTGTCAAAAAAAATTACTGCTCTATCTCTTATAGTCTCCGAGATCCAGTGTTTCATACGGACAGACGGACAGACAGACAGACGGACAGACGGACATGGCTAGATCGTCTCGGCTGTTGACGCTGATCAAGAATATATATACTTTATAGGGTCGGAAATGCCTCCTTCTACCTGTTACATACATTTCCTGCCGGCACAAAGTTATAATACCCTTCTACCCTATGGGTAGCGGGTATAAAAAGCATGCATCAATAATATCCCTCGACTTCGAAAAAGCATTCGAGAAAGTTGGACTTCACACTATAATAAGCCAACTGTCCCAATGGGGGTGTGGGACTAGATTAAAACAAGTAAGAAAGCTACAGTCGAGTGAGCTCGACTGTGAGATACCCGCTAAACATAATAAATAGTTAATACATTTTTGAACGGATAATAATTATTACCATATATTAAAATTGCTTCTCGAATTCTTATAAGATTCTTTTCCGATTCCAATCAAGAACTGGTACGAATATTTAGTTGGTCTAGTTGGTCAACCAAATGAGGCATGCTGCAGCGGCCGTTTGTGGCCATACAAAATTATTTCTTTAATACCATCAACAATTTTTATCTCATCGCAACCAAATTTTCAGGAATCATACAGACTATAGTTTTTAATGTACATACCCAAATTCGCGACTCTAGCTTTAAAATAATGAAAATGATACGCTTTTTGATGATTTTCGGGGGCGGAAGTGGGCGTTGTAAAAATTTGAAACAAACTTGATCTGCGTGCAAACATAACAAAAACTGCCGAAAAAAATTACTGCTCTATCTCTTATAGTCTCCGAGATCCAGTGTTTCATACGGACAGACGGACAGACAGACAGACGGACAGACGGACATGGCTAGATCGTCTCGGCTGTTGACGCTGATCAAGAATATATATACTTTATAGGGTCGGAAATGCCTCCTTCTACCTGTTACACACATTTCCTGCCGGCACAAAGTTATAATACCCTTCTACCCAATGGGTAGCGGGTATGCATCAATAATATCCCTAGACTTCGAATAAGCATTCGAGAAAGTTGGACTTCACACTATAATAAGCCAACTGTCCCAATGGGGGTGTGGGACTAGATTAAAACAAGTAAGAAAGCTACAGTCGAGTGAGCTCGACTGTGAGATACCCGCTAAACATAATAAATAGTTAATACATTTTTGAACGGATAATAATTATTACCATATATTAAAATTGCTTCTCGAATTCTTATAAGATTCTTTTCCGATTCCAATCAAGAACTGGTACGAATATTTAGTTGGTCTAGTTGGTCAACCAAATGAGGCATGCTGCAGCGGCCGTTTGTGGCCATACAAAATTATTTCTTTAATACCATCAACAATTTTTATCTCATCGCAATCAAATTTTCAGGAATCATACATACTATAGTTCTTAATGTACATACCCAAATTCGCGACTCTAGCTTTAAAATAATGAAAATGATACGCTTTTTGATGATTTTCGGGGGCGGAAGTGGGCGTTGTAAAAATTTGAAACAAACTTGATCTGCGTGCAAACATAACAAAAACTGCCGAAAAAAATTACTGCTCTATCTCTTATAGTCTCCGAGATCCAGTGTTTCATACGGACAGACGGACAGACAGACAGACGGACAGACGGACATGGCTAGATCGTCTCGGCTGTTGACGCTGATCAAGAATATATATACTTTATAGGGTCGGAAATGCCTCCTTCTACCTGTTACATACATTTCCTGCCGGCACAAAGTTATAATACCCTTCTACCCTATGGGTAGCGGGTATAAAAAGCATGCATCAATAATATCCCTCGACTTCGAAAAAGCATTCGAGAAAGTTGGACTTCACACTATAATAAGCCAACTGTCCCAATGGGGGTGTGGGACTAGATTAAAACAAGTAAGAAAGCTACAGTCGAGTGAGCTCGACTGTGAGATACCCGCTAAACATAATAAATAGTTAATACATTTTTGAACGGATAATAATTATTACCATATATTAAAATTGCTTCTCGAATTCTTATAAGATTCTTTTCCGATTCCAATCAAGAACTGGTACGAATATTTAGTTGGTCTAGTTGGTCAACCAAATGAGGCATGCTGCAGCGGCCGTTTGTGGCCATACAAAATTATTTCTTTAATACCTTTAACAATTTTTATCTGATCGCAATCAAATTTTCAGGAATCATACATATTATAGTTCTTAATGTACATACCCAAATTCGCGACTCTAGCTTTAAAAATAATGAAAATGATACGCTTTTTGATGATTTTCGGGGGCGGAAGTGGGCGTTGTAAAAATTTGAAACAAACTTGATCTGCGTGCAAACATAACAAAAACTGCCGAAAAAAATTACTGCTCTATCTCTTATAGTCTCCGAGATCCAGTGTTTCATACGGACAGACGGACAGACAGACAGACGGACAGACGGACATGGCTAGATCGTCTCGGCTGTTGACGCTGATCAAGAATATATATACTTTATAGGGTCGGAAATGCCTCCTTCTACCTGTTACACACATTTCCTGCCGGCACAAAGTTATAATACCCTTCTACCCAATGGGTAGCGGGTATGCATCAATAATATCCCTAGACTTCGAATAAGCATTCGAGAAAGTTGGACTTCACACTATAATAAGCCAACTGTCCCAATGGGGGTGTGGGACTAGATTAAAACAAGTAAGAAAGCTACAGTCGAGTGAGCTCGACTGTGAGATACCCGCTAAACATAATAAATAGTTAATACATTTTTGAACGGATAATAATTATTACCATATATTAAAATTGCTTCTCGAATTCTTATAAGATTCTTTTCCGATTCCAATCAAGAACTGCTACGAATATTTAGTTGGTCTAGTTGGTCAACCAAATGAGGCATGCTGCAGCGGCCGTTTGTGGCCATACAAAATTATTTCTTTAATACCATCAACAATTTTTATCTCATCGCAACCAAATTTTCAGGAATCATACAGACTATAGTTTTTAATGTACATACCCAAATTCGCGACTCTAGCTTTAAAATATGCGACTCTAGCTTTAAAATAATGAAAATGATACGCTTTTTGATGATTTTCGGGGGCGGAAGTGGGCGTTGTAAAAATTTGAAACAAACTTGATCTGCGTGCAAACATAACAAAAACTGCCGAAAAAAATTACTGCTCTATCTCTTATAGTCTCCGAGATCCAGTGTTTCATACGGACAGACGGACAGACGGACAGACAGACAGACGGACAGACGGACATGGCTAGATCGTCTCGGCTGTTGACGCTGATCAAGAATATATATACTTTATAGGGTCGGAAATGCCTCCTTCTACCTGTTACACACATTTCCTGCCGGCACAAAGTTATAATACCCTTCTACCCAATGGGTAGCGGGTATGCATCAATAATATCCCTAGACTTCGAATAAGCATTCGAGAAAGTTGGACTTCACACTATAATAAGCCAACTGTCCCAATGGGGGTGTGGGACTAGATTAAAACAAGTAAGAAAGCTACAGTCGAGTGAGCTCGACTGTGAGATACCCGCTAAACATAATAAATAGTTAATACATTTTTGAACGGATAATAATTATTACCATATATTAAAATTGCTTCTCGAATTCTTATAAGATTCTTTTCCGATTCCAATCAAGAACTGCTACGAATATTTAGTTGGTCTAGTTGGTCAACCAAATGAGGCATGCTGCAGCGGCCGTTTGTGGCCATACAAAATTATTTCTTTAATACCATCAACAATTTTTATCTGATCGCAATCAAATTTTCAGGAATCACACAGACTATAGTTCTTAATGTACATACCCAAATTCGCGACTCTAGCTTTAAAATAATGAAAATGATACGCTTTTTGATGATTTTCGGGGGCGGAAGTGGGCGTTGTAAAAATTTGAAACAAACTTGATCTGCGTGCAAACATAACAAAAACTGCCGAAAAAAAATTACTGCTCTATCTCTTATAGTCTCCGAGATCCAGTGTTTCATACGGACAGACGGACAGACAGACAGACGGACAGACGGACATGGCTAGATCGTCTCGGCTGTTGACGCTGATCAAGAATATATATACTTTATAGGGTCGGAAATGCCTCCTTCTACCTGTTACATACATTTCCTGCCGGCACAAAGTTATAATACCCTTCTACCCTATGGGTAGCGGGTATAAAAAGCATGCATCAATAATATCCCTCGACTTCGAATAAGCATTCGAGAAAGTTGGACTTCACACTATAATAAGCCAACTGTCCCAATGGGGGTGTGGGACTAGATTAAAACAAGTAAGAAAGCTACAGTCGAGTGAGCTCGACTGTGAGATACCCGCTAAACATAATAAATAGTTAATACATTTTTGAACGGATAATAATTATTACCATATATTAAAATTGCTTCTCGAATTCTTATAAGATTCTTTTCCGATTCCAATCAAGAACTGGTACGAATATTTAGTTGGTCTAGTTGGTCAACCAAATGAGGCATGCTGCAGCGGCCGTTTGTGGCCATACAAAATTATTTCTTTAATAACTTCAACAATTTTTATCTGATCGCAATCAAATTTTCAGGAATCACACATACTATAGTTCTTAATGTACATACCCAAATTCGCGACTCTAGCTTTAAAAATAATGAAAATGATACGCTTTTTGATGATTTTCGGGGGCGGAAGTGGGCGTTGTAAAAATTTAAAACAAACTTGATCTGCGTGCAAACATAACAAAAACTGCCGAAAAAAAATTACTGCTCTATCTCTTATAGTCTCCGAGATCCAGTGTTTCATACGGACAGACGGACAGACAGACAGACGGACAGACGGACATGGCTAGATCGTCTCGGCTGTTGACGCTGATCAAGAATATATATACTTTATAGGGTCGGAAATGCCTCCTTCTACCTGTTACACACATTTCCTGCCGGCACAAAGTTATAATACCCTTCTACCCAATGGGTAGCGGGTATGCATCAATAATATCCCTAGACTTCGAATAAGCATTCGAGAAAGTTGGACTTCACACTATAATAAGCCAACTGTCCCAATGGGGGTGTGGGACTAGATTAAAACAAGTAAGAAAGCTACAGTCGAGTGAGCTCGACTGTGAGATACCCGCTAAACATAATAAATAGTTAATACATTTTTGAACGGATAATAATTATTACCATATATTAAAATTGCTTCTCGAATTCTTATAAGATTCTTTTCCGATTCCAATCAAGAACTGCTACGAATATTTAGTTGGTCTAGTTGGTCAACCAAATGAGGCATGCTGCAGCGGCCGTTTGTGGCCATACAAAATTATTTCTTTAATACCATCAACAATTTTTATCTCATCGCAACCAAATTTTCAGGAATCATACAGACTATAGTTTTTAATGTACATACCCAAATTCGCGACTCTAGCTTTAAAATAATGAAAATGATACGCTTTTTGATGATTTTCGGGGGCGGAAGTGGGCGTTGTAAAAATTTGAAACAAACTTGATCTGCGTGCAAACATAACAAAAACTGCCGAAAAAAATTACTGCTCTATCTCTTATAGTCTCCGAGATCCAGTGTTTCATACGGACAGACGGACAGACGGACAGACAGACAGACGGACAGACGGACATGGCTAGATCGTCTCGGCTGTTGACGCTGATCAAGAATATATATACTTTATAGGGTCGGAAATGCCTCCTTCTACCTGTTACACACATTTCCTGCCGGCACAAAGTTATAATACCCTTCTACCCAATGGGTAGCGGGTATGCATCAATAATATCCCTAGACTTCGAATAAGCATTCGAGAAAGTTGGACTTCACACTATAATAAGCCAACTGTCCCAATGGGGGTGTGGGACTAGATTAAAACAAGTAAGAAAGCTACAGTCGAGTGAGCTCGACTGTGAGATACCCGCTAAACATAATAAATAGTTAATACATTTTTGAACGGATAATAATTATTACCATATATTAAAATTGCTTCTCGAATTCTTATAAGATTCTTTTCCGATTCCAATCAAGAACTGGTACGAATATTTAGTTGGTCTAGTTGGTCAACCAAATGAGGCATGCTGCAGCGGCCGTTTGTGGCCATACAAAATTATTTCTTTAATACCATCAACAATTTTTATCTCATCGCAACCAAATTTTCAGGAATCATACAGACTATAGTTTTTAATGTACATACCCAAATTCGCGACTCTAGCTTTAAAATAATGAAAATGATACGCTTTTTGATGATTTTCGGGGGCGGAAGTGGGCGTTGTAAAAATTTGAAACAAACTTGATCTGCGTGCAAACATAACAAAAACTGCCGAAAAAAATTACTGCTCTATCTCTTATAGTCTCCGAGATCCAGTGTTTCATACGGACAGACGGACAGACAGACAGACGGACAGACGGACATGGCTAGATCGTCTCGGCTGTTGACGCTGATCAAGAATATATATACTTTATAGGGTCGGAAATGCCTCCTTCTACCTGTTACACACATTTCCTGCCGGCACAAAGTTATAATACCCTTCTACCCAATGGGTAGCGGGTATGCATCAATAATATCCCTAGACTTCGAATAAGCATTCGAGAAAGTTGGACTTCACACTATAATAAGCCAACTGTCCCAATGGGGGTGTGGGACTAGATTAAAACAAGTAAGAAAGCTACAGTCGAGTGAGCTCGACTGTGAGATACCCGCTAAACATAATAAATAGTTAATACATTTTTGAACGGATAATAATTATTACCATATATTAAAATTGCTTCTCGAATTCTTATAAGATTCTTTTCCGATTCCAATCAAGAACTGGTACGAATATTTAGTTGGTCTAGTTGGTCAACCAAATGAGGCATGCTGCAGCGGCCGTTTGTGGCCATACAAAATTATTTCTTTAATACCATCAACAATTTTTATCTCATCGCAACCAAATTTTCAGGAATCATACAGACTATAGTTCTTAATGTACATACCCAAATTCGCGACTCTAGCTTTAAAATAATGAAAATGATACGCTTTTTGATGATTTTCGGGGGCGGAAGTGGGCGTTGTAAAAATTTGAAACAAACTTGATCTGCGTGCAAACATAACAAAAACTGCCGAAAAAAAATTACTGCTCTATCTCTTATAGTCTCCGAGATCCAGTGTTTCATACGGACAGACGGACAGACAGACAGACGGACAGACGGACATGGCTAGATCGTCTCGGCTGTTGACGCTGATCAAGAATATATATACTTTATAGGGTCGGAAATGCCTCCTTCTACCTGTTACATACATTTCCTGCCGGCACAAAGTTATAATACCCTTCTACCCAATGGGTAGCGGGTATAAAAAGCATGCATCAATAATATCCCTCGACTTCGAATAAGCATTCGAGAAAGTTGGACTTCACACTATAATAAGCCAACTGCCCCAATGGGGGTGTGGGACTAGATTAAAACAAGTAAGAAAGCTACAGTCGAGTGAGCTCGACTGTGAGATACCCGCTAAACATAATAAATAGTTAATACATTTTTGAACGGATAATAATTATTACCATATATTAAAATTGCTTCTCGAATTCTTATAAGATTCTTTTCCGATTCCAATCAAGAACTGGTACGAATATTTAGTTGGTCTAGTTGGTCAACCAAATGAGGCATGCTGCAGCGGCCGTTTGTGGCCATACAAAATTATTTCTTTAATAACTTTAACAATTTTTATCTGATCGCAACCAAATTTTCAGGAATCATACAGACTATAGTTCTTAATGTACATACCCAAATTCGCGACTCTAGCTTTAAAATAATGAAAATGATACGCTTTTTGATGATTTTCGGGGGCGGAAGTGGGCGTTGTAAAAATTTAAAACAAACTTGATCTGCGTGCAAACATAACAAAAACTGCCGAAAAAAAAATTACTGCTCTATCTCTTATAGTCTCCGAGATCCAGTGTTTCATACGGACAGACGGACAGACAGACAGACGGACAGACGGACATGGCTAGATCGTCTCGGCTGTTGACGCTGATCAAGAATATATATACTTTATAGGGTCGGAAATGCCTCCTTCTACCTGTTACACACATTTCCTGCCGGCACAAAGTTATAATACCCTTCTACCCAATGGGTAGCGGGTATGCATCAATAATATCCCTAGACTTCGAATAAGCATTCGAGAAAGTTGGACTTCACACTATAATAAGCCAACTGTCCCAATGGGGGTGTGGGACTAGATTAAAACAAGTAAGAAAGCTACAGTCGAGTGAGCTCGACTGTGAGATACCCGCTAAACATAATAAATAGTTAATACATTTTTGAACGGATAATAATTATTACCATATATTAAAATTGCTTCTCGAATTCTTATAAGATTCTTTTCCGATTCCAATCAAGAACTGGTACGAATATTTAGTTGGTCTAGTTGGTCAACCAAATGAGGCATGCTGCAGCGGCCGTTTGTGGCCATACAAAATTATTTCTTTAATACCATCAACAATTTTTATCTCATCGCAACCAAATTTTCAGGAATCATACAGACTATAGTTTTTAATGTACATACCCAAATTCGCGACTCTAGCTTTAAAATAATGAAAATGATACGCTTTTTGATGATTTTCGGGGGCGGAAGTGGGCGTTGTAAAAATTTGAAACAAACTTGATCTGCGTGCAAACATAACAAAAACTGCCGAAAAAAATTACTGCTCTATCTCTTATAGTCTCCGAAATCCAGTGTTTCATACGGACAGACGGACAGACAGACAGACGGACAGACGGACAGACGGACATGGCTAGATCGTCTCGGCTGTTGACGCTGATCAAGAATATATATACTTTATAGGGTCGGAAATGCCTCCTTCTACCTGTTACACACATTTCCTGCCGGCACAAAGTTATAATACCCTTCTACCCAATGGGTAGCGGGTATGCATCAATAATATCCCTAGACTTCGAATAAGCATTCGAGAAAGTTGGACTTCACACTATAATAAGCCAACTGTCCCAATGGGGGTGTGGGACTAGATTAAAACAAGTAAGAAAGCTACAGTCGAGTGAGCTCGACTGTGAGATACCCGCTAAACATAATAAATAGTTAATACATTTTTGAACGGATAATAATTATTACCATATATTTAAATTGCTTCTCGAATTCTTATAAGATTCTTTTCCGATTCCAATCAAGAACTGGTACGAATATTTAGTTGGTCTAGTTGGTCAACCAAATGAGGCATGCTGCAGCGGCCGTTTGTGGCCATACAAAATTATTTCTTTAATACCATCAACAATTTTTATCTCATCGCAACCAAATTTTCAGGAATCATACAGACTATAGTTTTTAATGTACATACCCAAATTCGCGACTCTAGCTTTAAAATAATGAAAATGATACGCTTTTTGATGATTTTCGGGGGCGGAAGTGGGCGTTGTAAAAATTTGAAACAAACTTGATCTGCGTGCAAACATAACAAAAACTGCCGAAAAAAATTACTGCTCTATCTCTTATAGTCTCCGAGATCCAGTGTTTCATACGGACAGACGGACAGACAGACAGACAGAGGACAGACGGACATGGCTAGATCGTCTCGGCTGTTGACGCTGATCAAGAATATATATACTTTATAGGGTCGGAAATGCCTCCTTCTACCTGTTACACACATTTCCTGCCGGCACAAAGTTATAATACCCTTCTACCCAATGGGTAGCGGGTATGCATCAATAATATCCCTAGACTTCGAATAAGCATTCGAGAAAGTTGGACTTCACACTATAATAAGCCAACTGTCCCAATGGGGGTGTGGGACTAGATTAAAACAAGTAAGAAAGCTACAGTCGAGTGAGCTCGACTGTGAGATACCCGCTAAACATAATAAATAGTTAATACATTTTTGAACGGATAATAATTATTACCATATATTAAAATTGCTTCTCGAATTCTTATAAGATTCTTTTCCGATTCCAATCAAGAACTGGTACGAATATTTAGTTGGTCTAGTTGGTCAACCAAATGAGGCATGCTGCAGCGGCCGTTTGTGGCCATACAAAATTATTTCTTTAATACCATCAACAATTTTTATCTCATTGCAACCAAATTTTCAGGAATCATACATATTATAGTTCTTAATGTACATACCCAAATTCGCGACTCTAGCTTTAAAATAATGAAAATGATACGCTTTTTGATGATTTTCGGGGGCGGAAGTGGGCGTTGTAAAAATTTGAAACAAACTTGATCTGCGTGCAAACATAACAAAAACTGCCGAAAAAAATTACTGCTCTATCTCTTATAGTCTCCGAGATCCAGTGTTTCATACGGACAGACGGACAGACAGACAGACGGACAGACGGACATGGCTAGATCGTCTCGGCTGTTGACGCTGATCAAGAATATATATACTTTATAGGGTCGGAAATGCCTCCTTCTACCTGTTACATACATTTCCTGCCGGCACAAAGTTATAATACCCTTCTACCCTATGGGTAGCGGGTATAAAAAGCATGCATCAATAATATCCCTCGACTTCGAAAAAGCATTCGAGAAAGTTGGACTTCACACTATAATAAGCCAACTGCCCCAATGGGGGTGTGGGACTAGATTAAAACAAGTAAGAAAGCTACAGTCGAGTGAGCTCGACTGTGAGATACCCGCTACGCATAATAAATAGTTAATACATTTTTGAACGGATAATAATTATTACCATATATTAAAATTGCTTCTCGAATTCTTATAAGATTCTTTTCCGATTCCAATCAAGAACTGGTACGAATATTTAGCTGGTCTAGTTGGTCAACCAAATGAGGCATGCTGCAGCGGCCGTTTGTGGCCATACAAAATTATTTCTTTAATAACTTTAACAATTTTTATCTGATCGCAATCAAATTTTCAGGAATCACACATACTATAGTTCTTAATGTACATACCCAAATTCTTATTCGAAGTCTAGGGATATTATTGATGCATGCTTTTTCCGATTCCAATCAAGAACTGCTACTTAATCGGTCTAGTTGGTCAACCAAATGAGGCATGCTGCAGCGGCCGTTTGTGGCCATACAAAATTATTTCTTTAATACCATCAACAATTTTTATCTCATCGCAACCAAATTTTCAGGAATCATACAGACTATAGTTCTTAATGTACATACCCAAATTCGCGACTCTAGCTTTAAAATAATGAAAATGATACGCTTTTTGATGATTTTCGGGGGCGGAAGTGGGCGTTGTAAAAATTTGAAACAAACTTGATCTGCGTGCAAACATAACAAAAACTGCCGAAAAAAATTACTGCTCTATCTCTTATAGTCTCCGAGATCCAGTGTTTCATACGGACAGACGGACAGACGACAGACAGACAGACGGACAGACGGACATGGCTAGATCGTCTCGGCTGTTGACGCTGATCAAGAATATATATACTTTATAGGGTCGGAAATGCCTCCTTCTACCTGTTACACACATTTCCTGCCGGCACAAAGTTATAATACCCTTCTACCCAATGGGTAGCGGGTATGCATCAATAATATCCCTAGACTTCGAATAAGCATTCGAGAAAGTTGGACTTCACACTATAATAAGCCAACTGTCCCAATGGGGGTGTGGGACTAGATTAAAACAAGTAAGAAAGCTACAGTCGAGTGAGCTCGACTGTGAGATACCCGCTAAACATAATAAATAGTTAATACATTTTTGAACGGATAATAATTATTACCATATATTAAAATTGCTTCTCGAATTCTTATAAGATTCTTTTCCGATTCCAATCAAGAACTGGTACGAATATTTAGTTGGTCTAGTTGGTCAACCAAATGAGGCATGCTGCAGCGGCCGTTTGTGGCCATACAAAATTATTTCTTTAATACCATCAACAATTTTTATCTCATCGCAACCAAATTTTCAGGAATCATACAGACTATAGTTTTTAATGTACATACCCAAATTCGCGACTCTAGCTTTAAAATAATGAAAATGATACGCTTTTTGATGATTTTCGGGGGCGGAAGTGGGCGTTGTAAAAATTTGAAACAAACTTGATCTGCGTGCAAACATAACAAAAACTGCCGAAAAAAATTACTGCTCTATCTCTTATAGTCTCCGAGATCCAGTGTTTCATACGGACAGACGGACAGACAGACAGACAGACGGACAGACGGACATGGCTAGATCGTCTCGGCTGTTGACGCTGATCAAGAATATATATACTTTATAGGGTCGGAAATGCCTCCTTCTACCTGTTACACACATTTCCTGCCGGCACAAAGTTATAATACCCTTCTACCCAATGGGTAGCGGGTATGCATCAATAATATCCCTAGACTTCGAATAAGCATTCGAGAAAGTTGGACTTCACACTATAATAAGCCAACTGTCCCAATGGGGGTGTGGGACTAGATTAAAACAAGTAAGAAAGCTACAGTCGAGTGAGCTCGACTGTGAGATACCCGCTAAACATAATAAATAGTTAATACATTTTTGAACGGATAATAATTATTACCATATATTAAAATTGCTTCTCGAATTCTTATAAGATTCTTTTCCGATTCCAATCAAGAACTGGTACGAATATTTAGTTGGTCTAGTTGGTCAACCAAATGAGGCATGCTGCAGCGGCCGTTTGTGGCCATACAAAATTATTTCTTTAATACCATCAACAATTTTTATCTCATCGCAATCAAATTTTCAGGAATCATACAGACTATAGTTCTTAATGTACATACCCAAATTCGCGACTCTAGCTTTAAAATAATGAAAATGATACGCTTTTTGATGATTTTCGGGGGCGGAAGTGGGCGTTGTAAAAATTTGAAACAAACTTGATCTGCGTGCAAACATAACAAAAACTGCCGAAAAAAAATTACTGCTCTATCTCTTATAGTCTCCGAGATCCAGTGTTTCATACGGACAGACGGACAGACAGACAGACGGACAGACGGACATGGCTAGATCGTCTCGGCTGTTGACGCTGATCAAGAATATATATACTTTATAGGGTCGGAAATGCCTCCTTCTACCTGTTACATACATTTCCTGCCGGCACAAAGTTATAATACCCTTCTACCCTATGGGTAGCGGGTATAAAAAGCATGCATCAATAATATCCCTCGACTTCGAAAAAGCATTCGAGAAAGTTGGACTTCACACTATAATAAGCCAACTGTCCCAATGGGGGTGTGGGACTAGATTAAAACAAGTAAGAAAGCTACAGTCGAGTGAGCTCGACTGTGAGATACCCGCTAAACATAATAAATAGTTAATACATTTTTGAACGGATAATAATTATTACCATATATTAAAATTGCTTCTCGAATTCTTATAAGATTCTTTTCCGATTCCAATCAAGAACTGGTACGAATATTTAGTTGGTCTAGTTGGTCAACCAAATGAGGCATGCTGCAGCGGCCGTTTGTGGCCATACAAAATTATTTCTTTAATACCTTTAACAATTTTTATCTGATCGCAATCAAATTTTCAGGAATCACACATACTATAGTTCTTAATGTACATACCCAAATTCGCGACTCTAGCTTTAAAATAATGAAAATGATACGCTTTTTGATGATTTTCGGGGGCGGAAGTGGGCGTTGTAAAAATTTGAAACAAACTTGATCTGCGTGCAAACATAACAAAAACTGCCGAAAAAAATTACTGCTCTATCTCTTATAGTCTCCGAGATCCAGTGTTTCATACGGACAGACGGACAGACAGACAGACGGACAGACGGACATGGCTAGATCGTCTCGGCTGTTGACGCTGATCAAGAATATATATACTTTATAGGGTCGGAAATGCCTCCTTCTACCTGTTACATACATTTCCTGCCGGCACAAAGTTATAATACCCTTCTACCCTATGGGTAGCGGGTATAAAAAGCATGCATCAATAATATCCCTCGACTTCGAAAAAGCATTCGAGAAAGTTGGACTTCACACTATAATAAGCCAACTGTCCCAATGGGGGTGTGGGCACTAGATTAAAACAAGTAAGAAAGCTACAGTCGAGTGAGCTCGACTGTGAGATACCCGCTAAACATAATAAATAGTTAATACATTTTTGAACAGATAATAATTATTACCATATATTAAAATTGCTTCTCGAATTCTTATAAGATTCTTTTCCGATTCCGATCAAGAACTGGTACGAATATTTAGTTGGTCTAGTTGGTCAACCAAATGAGGCATGCTGCAGCGGCCGTTTGTGGCCATACAAAATTATTTCTTTAATACCATCAACAATTTTTATCTGATCGCAACCAAATTTTCAGGAATCATACAGACTATAGTTCTTAATGTACATACCCAAATTCGCGACTCTAGCTTTAAAATAATGAAAATGATACGCTTTTTGATGATTTTCGGGGGCGGAAGAGGGCGTGGTAAAAATTTGAAACAAACTTGATCTGCGTGCAAACATAACAAAAACTGCCGAAAAAAAATAACTGCTCTATCTCTTATAGTCTCCGAGATCCAGTGTTTCATACTGACAGACGGACAGACAGACAGACGGCACACTGGCTAGATCGTCTCGGCTGTTGACGCTGATCAAGAATATATATACTTTATAGGGTCGGAAATGCCTCCTTCTACCTGTTACATACATTTCCTGCCGGCACAAAGTTATAATACCCTTCTACCCTATGGGTAGCGGGTATAAAAAGCATGCATCAATAATATCCCTCGACTTCGAAAAAGCATTCGAGAAAGTTGGACTTCACACTATAATAAGCCAACTGCCCCAATGGGGGTGTGGGCATAGATTAAAACAAGTAAGAAAGCTACAGTCGAGTGAGCTCGACTGTGAGATACCCGCTAACCATAATAAATAGTTAATACATTTTTGAACGGATAATAATTATTACCATATATTAAAATTGCTTCTCGAATTCTTATAAGATTCTTTTCCGATTCCAATCAAGAACTGGTACGAATATTTAGTTGGTCTAGTTGGTCAACCAAATGAGGCATGCTGCAGCGGCCGTTTGTGGCCATACAAAATTATTTCTTTAATAACTTCAACAATTTTTATCTGATCGCAATCAAATTTTCAGGAATCATACATACTATAGTTCTTAATGTACATACCCAAATTCGCGACTCTAGCTTTAAAATAATGAAAATGATACGCTTTTTGATGATTTTCGGGGGCGGAAGTGGGCGTTGTAAAAATTTGAAACAAACTTGATCTGCGTGCAAACATAACAAAAACTGCCGAAAAAAAATTACTGCTCTATCTCTTATAGTATGCTTTTTCCGAGATCCAGTTCATGAACTGCTACAGAATCGGACTAGACAGACAACCAAATGAGGCATGCTGCAGCGGCCGTTTGTGGCCATACAAAATTATTTCTTTAATACCATCAACAATTTTTATCTCATCGCAACCAAATTTTCAGGAATCATACAGACTATAGTTCTTAATGTACATACCCAAATTCGCGACTCTAGCTTTAAAATAATGAAAATGATACGCTTTTTGATGATTTTCGGGGGCGGAAGTGGGCGTTGTAAAAATTTGAAACAAACTTGATCTGCGTGCAAACATAACAAAAACTGCCGAAAAAAATTACTGCTCTATCTCTTATAGTCTCCGAGATCCAGTGTTTCATACGGACAGACGGACAGACAGACAGACAGACGGACAGACGGACATGGCTAGATCGTCTCGGCTGTTGACGCTGATCAAGAATATATATACTTTATAGGGTCGGAAATGCCTCCTTCTACCTGTTACACACATTTCCTGCCGGCACAAAGTTATAATACCCTTCTACCCAATGGGTAGCGGGTATGCATCAATAATATCCCTGGACTTCGAATAAGCATTCGAGAAAGTTGGACTTCACACTATAATAAGCCAACTGTCCAATGGGGGTGTGGGACTAGATTAAAACAAGTAAGAAAGCTACAGTCGAGTGAGCTCGACTGTGAGATACCCGCTAAATATAATAAATAGTTAATACATTTTTGAACGGATAATAATTATTACCATATATTAAAATTGCTTCTCGAATTCTTATAAGTTTCTTTTCCGATTCCAATCAAGAACTGGTACGAATATTTAGTTGGTCTAGTTGGTCAACCAAATGAGGCATGCTGCAGCGGCCGTTTGTGGCCATACAAAATTATTTCTTTAATACCATCAACAATTTTTATCTCATCGCAATCAAATTTTCAGGAATCACACATACTATAGTTCTTAATGTACATACCCAAATTCGCGACTCTAGCTTTAAAATAATGAAAATGATACGCTTTTTGATGATTTTCGGGGGCGGAAGTGGGCGTTGTAAAAATTTGAAACAAACTTGATCTGCGTGCAAACATAACAAAAACTGCCGAAAAAAAATTACTGCTCTATCTCTTATAGTCTCCGAGATCCAGTGTTTCATACGGACAGACGGACAGACAGACAGACGGACAGACGGACATGGCTAGATCGTCTCGGCTGTTGACGCTGATCAAGAATATATATACTTTATAGGGTCGGAAATGCCTCCTTCTACCTGTTACATACATTTCCTGCCGGCACAAAGTTTTAATACCCTTCTACCCTATGGGTAGCGGGTATAAAAAGCATGCATCAATAATATCCCTCGACTTCGAAAAAGCATTCGAGAAAGTTGGACTTCACACTATAATAAGCCAACTGCCCCAATGGGGGTGTGGGACTAGATTAAAACAAGTAAGAAAGCTACAGTCGAGTGAGCTCGACTGTGAGATACCCGCTAAACATAATAAATAGTTAATACATTTTTGAACGGATAATAATTATTACCATATATTAAAATTGCTTCTCGAATTCTTATAAGATTCTTTTCCGATTCCAATCAAGAACTGGTACGAATATTTAGTTGGTCTAGTTGGTCAACCAAATGAGGCATGCTGCAGCGGCCGTTTGTGGCCATACAAAATTATTTCTTTAATAACTTTAACAATTTTTATCTGATCGCAATCAAATTTTCAGGAATCACACATCCTATAGTTCTTAATGTACATACCCAAATTCGCGACTCTAGCTTTAAAATAATGAAAATGATACGCTTTTTGATGATTTTCGGGGGCGGAAGTGGGCGTTGTAAAAATTTGAAACAAACTTGATCTGCGTGCAAACATAACAAAAACTGCCGAAAAAAATTACTGCTCTATCTCTTATAGTCTCCGAGATCCAGTGTTTCATACGGACAGACGGACAGACAGACAGACGGACAGACGGACATGGCTAGATCGTCTCGGCTGTTGACGCTGATCAAGAATATATATACTTTATAGGGTCGGAAATGCCTCCTTCTACCTGTTACATACATTTCCTGCCGGCACAAAGTTTTAATACCCTTCTACCCTATGGGTAGCGGGTATAAAAAGCATGCATCAATAATATCCCGCGACTTCGAATAAGCATTCGAGAAAGTTGGACTTCACACTATAATAAGCCAACTGTCCCAATGGGGGTGTGGGAATAGATTAAAACAAGTAAGAAAGCTACAGTCGAGTGAGCTCGACTGTGAGATACCCGCTAAACATAATAAATAGTTAATACATTTTTGAACAGTTAATAATTATTACCATATATTAAAATTGCTTCTCGAATTCTTATAAGATTATTTTCCGATTCCGATCAAGAACTGATACGAATATTTAGTTGGTCTAGTTGGTCAACCAAATGAGGCATGCTGCAGCGGCCGTTTGTGGCCATACAAAATTATTTCTTTAATAACTTTAACAATTTTTATCTGATCGCAATCAAATTTTCAGGAATCACACATACTATAGTTCTTAATGTACATACCCAAATTCGCGACTCTAGCTTTAAAATAATGAAAATGATACGCTTTTTGATGATTTTCGGGGGCGGAAGTGGGCGTGGTAAAAATTTGAAACAAACTTGATCTGCGTGCAAACATAACAAAAACTGCCGAAAAAAATTACTGCTCTATCTCTTATAGTCTCCGAGATCCAGTGTTTCATACGGACAGACGGACAGACAGACAGACGGACATGGCTAGATCGTCTCGGCTGTTGACGCTGATCAAGAATATATATACTTTATAGGGTCGGAAATGCCTCCTTCTACCTGTTACATACATTTCCTGCCGGCACAAAGTTATAATACCCTTCTACCCTATGGGTAGCGGGTATAAAAAGCATGCATCAATAATATCCCTCGACTTCGAAAAAGCATTCGAGAAAGTTGGACTTCACACTATAATAAGCCAACTGTCCCAATGGGGGTGTGGGACTAGATTAAAACAAGTAAGAAAGCTACAGTCGAGTGAGCTCGACTGTGAGATACCCGCTAAACATAATAAATAGTTAATACATTTTTGAACGGATAATAATTATTACCATATATTAAAATTGCTTCTCGAATTCTTATAAGATTCTTTTCCGATTCCAATCAAGAACTGGTACGAATATTTAGTTGGTCTAGTTGGTCAACCAAATGAGGCATGCTGCAGCGGCCGTTTGTGGCCATACAAAATTATTTCTTTAACAACTTTAACAATTTTTATCTCATCGCAACCAAATTTTCAGGAATCATACAGACTATAGTTCTTAATGTACATACCCAAATTCGCGACTCTAGCTTTAAAATAATGAAAATGATACGCTTTTTGATGATTTTCGGGGGCGGAAGAGGGCGTTGTAAAAATTTGAAACAAACTTGATCTGCGTGCAAACATAACAAAAACTGCCGAAAAAAAATAACTGCTCTATCTCTTATAGTCTCCGAGATCCAGTGTTTCATACTGACAGACGGACAGACAGACAACCAAATGAGGCATGCTGCAGCGGCCGTTTGTGGCCATACAAAATTATTTCTTTAATACCATCAACAATTTTTATCTCATCGCAACCAAATTTTCAGGAATCATACATACTATAGTTCTTAATGTACATACCCAAATTCGCGACTCTAGCTTTAAAATAATGAAAATGATACGCTTTTTGATGATTTTCGGGGGCGGAAGTGGGCGTTGTAAAAATTTGAAACAAACTTGATCTGCGTGCAAACATAACAAAAACTGCCGAAAAAAAATTACTGCTCTATCTCTTATAGTCTCCGAGATCCAGTGTTTCATACGGACAGACGGACAGACAGACAGACGGACATGGCTAGATCGTCTCGGCTGTTGACGCTGATCAAGAATATATATACTTTATAGGGTCGGAAATGCCTCCTTCTACCTGTTACACACATTTCCTGCCGGCACAAAGTTATAATACCCTTCTACCCAATGGGTAGCGGGTATGCATCAATAATATCCCTAGACTTCGAATAAGCATTCGAGAAAGTTGGACTTCACACTATAATAAGCCAACTGTCCAATGGGGGTGTGGGACTAGATTAAAACAAGTAAGAAAGCTACAGTCGAGTGAGCTCGACTGTGAGATACCCGCTAAATATAATAAATAGTTAATACATTTTTGAACGGATAATAATTATTACCATATATTAAAATTGCTTCTCGAATTCTTATAAGATTCTTTTCCGATTCCAATCAAGAACTGGTACGAATATTTAGTTGGTCTAGTTGGTCAACCAAATGAGGCATGCTGCAGCGGCCGTTTGTGGCCATACAAAATTATTTCTTTAATACCATCAACAATTTTTATCTCATCGCAATCAAATTTTCAGGAATCACACATACTATAGTTCTTAATGTACATACCCAAATTCGCGACTCTAGCTTTAAAATAATGAAAATGATACGCTTTTTGATGATTTTCGGGGGCGGAAGTGGGCGTTGTAAAAATTTGAAACAAACTTGATCTGCGTGCAAACATAACAAAAACTGCCGAAAAAAAATTACTGCTCTATCTCTTATAGTCTCCGAGATCCAGTGTTTCATACGGACAGACGGACAGACAGACAGACGGACAGACGGACATGGCTAGATCGTCTCGGCTGTTGACGCTGATCAAGAATATATATACTTTATAGGGTCGGAAATGCCTCCTTCTACCTGTTACATACATTTCCTGCCGGCACAAAGTTATAATACCCTTCTACCCTATGGGTAGCGGGTATAAAAAGCATGCATCAATAATATCCCTCGACTTCGAAAAAGCATTCGAGAAAGTTGGACTTCACACTATAATAAGCCAACTGTCCCAATGGGGGTGTGGGACTAGATTAAAACAAGTAAGAAAGCTACAGTCGAGTGAGCTCGACTGTGAGATACCCGCTAAACATAATAAATAGTTAATACATTTTTGAACGGATAATAATTATTACCATATATTAAAATTACTTCTCGAATTCTTATAAGATTCTTTTCCGATTCCAATCAAGAATTGGTACGAATATTTAGTTGGTCTAGTTGGTCAACCAAATGAGGCATGCTGCAGCGGCCGTTTGTGGCCATACAAAATTATTTCTTTAATACCATCAACAATTTTTATCTCATCGCAATCAAATTTTCAGGAATCACACATACTATAGTTCTTAATGTACATACCCAAATTCGCGACTCTAGCTTTAAAATAATGAAAATGATACGCTTTTTGATGATTTTCGGGGGCGGAAGTGGGCGTTGTAAAAATTTGAAACAAACTTGATCTGCGTGCAAACATAACAAAAACTGCCGAAAAAAAATTACTGCTCTATCTCTTATAGTCTCCGAGATCCAGTGTTTCATACGGACAGACGGACAGACAGACAGACGGACAGACGGACAGACGGACATGGCTAGATCGTCTCGGCTGTTGACGCTGATCAAGAATATATATACTTTATAGGGTCGGAAATGCCTCCTTCTACCTGTTACATACATTTCCTGCCGGCACAAAGTTTTAATACCCTTCTACCCTATGGGTAGCGGGTATAAAAAGCATGCATCAATAATATCCCTCGACTTCGAAAAAGCATTCGAGAAAGTTGGACTTCACACTATATAAGCCAACTGCCCCAATGGGGGTGTGGGCCTAGATTAAAACAAGTAAGAAAGCTACAGTCGAGTGAGCTCGACTGTGAGATACCCGCTACCCATAATAAATAGTTAATACATTTTTGAACGGTTAATAATTATTACCATATATTAAAATTGCTTCTCGAATTCTTATAAGATTCTTTTCCGATTCCGATCAAGAACTGGTACGAATATTTAGTTGGTCTAGTTGGTCAACCAAATGAGGCATGCTGCAGCGGCCGTTTGTGGCCATACAAAATTATTTCTTTAATAACTTTAACAATTTTTATCTGATCGCAATCAAATTTTCAGGAATCACACATACTATAGTTCTTAATGTACATACCCAAATTCGCGACTCTAGCTTTAAAATAATGAAAATGATACGCTTTTTGATGATTTTCGGGGGCGGAAGTGGGCGTTGTAAAAATTTGAAACAAACTTGATCTGCGTGCAAACATAACAAAAACTGCCGAAAAAAAATTACTGCTCTATCTCTTATAGTCTCCGAGATCCAGTGTTTCATACGGACAGACGGACAGACAGACAGACGGACATGGCTAGATCGTCTCGGCTGTTGACGCTGATCAAGAATATATATACTTTATAGGGTCGGAAATGCCTCCTTCTACCTGTTACACACATTTCCTGCCGGCACAAAGTTATAATACCCTTCTACCCAATGGGTAGCGGGTATGCATCAATAATATCCCTAGACTTCGAATAAGCATTCGAGAAAGTTGGACTTCACACTATAATAAGCCAACTGTCCCAATGGGGGTGTGGGACTAGATTAAAACAAGTAAGAAAGCTACAGTCGAGTGAGCTCGACTGTGAGATACCCGCTAAACATAATAAATAGTTAATACATTTTTGAACGGATAATAATTATTACCATATATTAAAAATGCTTCTCGAATTCTTATAAGATTCTTTTCCGATTCCAATCAAGAACTGGTACGAATATTTAGTTGGTCTAGTTGGTCAACCAAATGAGGCATGCTGCAGCGGCCGTTTGTGGCCATACAAAATTATTTCTTTAATACCATCAACAATTTTTATCTCATCGCAATCAAATTTTCAGGAATCACACATCCTATAGTTCTTAATGTACATACCCAAATTCGCGACTCTAGCTTTAAAATAATGAAAATGATACGCTTTTTGATGATTTTCGGGGGCGGAAGTGGGCGTTGTAAAAATTTGAAACAAACTTGATCTGCGTGCAAACATAACAAAAACTGCCGAAAAAAAATTACTGCTCTATCTCTTATAGTCTCCGAGATCCAGTGTTTCATACGGACAGACGGACAGACAGACAGACGGACATGGCTAGATCGTCTCGGCTGTTGACGCTGATCAAGAATATATATACTTTATAGGGTCGGAAATGCCTCCTTCTACCTGTTACACACATTTCCTGCCGGCACAAAGTTATAATACCCTTCTACCCAATGGGTAGCGGGTATGCATCAATAATATCCCTAGACTTCGAATAAGCATTCGAGAAAGTTGGACTTCACACTATAATAAGCCAACTGTCCCAATGGGGGTGTGGGACTAGATTAAAACAAGTAAGAAAGCTACAGTCGAGTGAGCTCGACTGTGAGATACCCGCTAAACATAATAAATAGTTAATACATTTTTGAACGGATAATAATTATTACCATATATTAAAATTGCTTCTCGAATTCTTATAAGATTCTTTTCCGATTCCAATCAAGAACTGGTACGAATATTTAGTTGGTCTAGTTGGTCAACCAAATGAGGCATGCTGCAGCGGCCGTTTGTGGCCATACAAAATTATTTCTTTAATACCATCAACAATTTTTATCTCATCGCAATCAAATTTTCAGGAATCACACATACTATAGTTCTTAATGTACATACCCAAATTCGCGACTCTAGCTTTAAAATAATGAAAATGATACGCTTTTTGATGATTTTCGGGGGCGGAAGTGGGCGTTGTAAAAATTTGAAACAAACTTGATCTGCGTGCAAACATAACAAAAACTGCCGAAAAAAAATTACTGCTCTATCTCTTATAGTCTCCGAGATCCAGTGTTTCATACGGACAGACGGACAGACAGACAGACGGACAGACGGACATGGCTAGATCGTCTCGGCTGTTGACGCTGATCAAGAATATATATACTTTATAGGGTCGGAAATGCCTCCTTCTACCTGTTACACACATTTCCTGCCGGCACAAAGTTATAATACCCTTCTACCCAATGGGTAGCGGGTATGCATCAATAATATCCCTAGACTTCGAATAAGCATTCGAGAAAGTTGGACTTCACACTATAATAAGCCAACTGTCCCAATGGGGGTGTGGGACTAGATTAAAACAAGTAAGAAAGCTACAGTCGAGTGAGCTCGACTGTGAGATACCCGCTAAACATAATAAATAGTTAATACATTTTTGAACAGATAATAATTATTACCATATATTAAAATTGCTTCTTGAATTCTTATAAGATTCTTTTCCGATTCCAATCAAGAACTGGTACGAATATTTAGTTGGTCTAGTTGGTCAACCAAATGAGGCATGCTGCAGCGGCCGTTTGTGGCCATACAAAATTATTTCTTTAATACCATCAACAATTTTTATCTCATCGCAATCAAATTTTCAGGAATCATACATACTATAGTTCTTAATGTACATACCCAAATTCGCGACTCTAGCTTTAAAATAATGAAAATGATACGCTTTTTGATGATTTTCGGGGGCGGAAGTGGGCGTTGTAAAAATTTGAAACAAACTTGATCTGCGTGCAAACATAACAAAAACTGCCGAAAAAAATTACTGCTCTATCTCTTATAGTCTCCGAGATCCAGTGTTTCATACGGACAGACGGACAGACAGACAGACGGACAGACGGACATGGCTAGATCGTCTCGGCTGTTGACGCTGATCAAGAATATATATACTTTATAGGGTCGGAAATGCCTCCTTCTACCTGTTACAAACATTTCCTGCCGGCACAAAGTTATAATACCCTTCTACCCAATGGGTAGCGGGTATGCATCAATAATATCCCTAGACTTCGAATAAGCATTCGAGAAAGTTGGACTTCACACTATAATAAGCCAACTGTCCCAATGGGGGTGTGGGACTAGATTAAAACAAGTAAGAAAGCTACAGTCGAGTGAGCTCGACTGTGAGATACCCGCTAAACATAATAAATAGTTAATACATTTTTGAACAGATAATAATTATTACCATATATTAAAATTGCTTCTCGAATTCTTATAAGATTCTTTTCCGATTCCGATCAAGAACTGGTACGAATATTTAGTTGGTCTAGTTGGTCAACCAAATGAGGCATGCTGCAGCGGCCGTTTGTGGCCATACAAAATTATTTCTTTAATAACTTTAACAATTTTTATCTGATCGCAATCAAATTTTCAGGAATCACACATATTATAGTTCTTAATGTACATACCCAAATTCGCGACTCTAGCTTTAAAATAATGAAAATGATACGCTTTTTGATGATTTTCGGGGGCGGAAGTGGGCGTTGTAAAAATTTGAAACAAACTTGATCTGCGTGCAAACATAACAAAAACTGCCGAAAAAAAATTACTGCTCTATCTCTTATAGTCTCCGAGATCCAGTGTTTCATACGGACAGACGGACAGACAGACAGACGGACAGACGGACATGGCTAGATCGTCTCGGCTGTTGACGCTGATCAAGAATATATATACTTTATAGGGTCGGAAATGCCTCCTTCTACCTGTTACAAACATTTCCTGCCGGCACAAAGTTATAATACCCTTCTACCCAATGGGTAGCGGGTATGCATTAATAATATCCCTAGACTTCGAATAAGTATTCGAGAAAGTTGGACTTCACACTATAATAAGCCAACTGTCCCAATGGGGGTGTGGGACTAGATTAAAACAAGTAAGAAAGCTACAGTCGAGTGAGCTCGACTGTGAGATACCCGCTAAACATAATAAATAGTTAATACATTTTTGAACGGATAATAATTATTACCATATATTAAAATTGCTTCTCGAATTCTTATAAGATTCTTTTCCGATTCCAATCAAGAACTGGTACGAATATTTAGTTGGTCTAGTTGGTCAACCAAATGAGGCATGCTGCAGCGGCCGTTTGTGGCCATAAAAAATTATTTCTTTAATAACTTTAACAATTTTTATCTGATCGCAATCAAATTTTCAGGAATCATACATACTATAGTTCTTAATGTACATACCCAAATTCGCGACTCTAGCTTTAAAATAATGAAAATGATACGCTTTTTGATGATTTTCGGGGGCGGAAGTGGGCGTTGTAAAAATTTGAAACAAACTTGATCTGCGTGCAAACATAACAAAAACTGCCGAAAAAAAATTACTGCTCTATCTCTTATAGTCTCCGAGATCCAGTGTTTCATACGGACAGACGGACAGACAGACAGACGGACAGACGGACATGGCTAGATCGTCTCGGCTGTTGACGCTGATCAAGAATATATATACTTTATAGGGTCGGAAATGCCTCCTTCTACCTGTTACATACATTTCCTGCCGGCACAAAGTTATAATACCCTTCTACCCTATGGGTAGCGGGTATAAAAAGCATGCATCAATAATATCCCTACGACTTCGAATAAGCATTCGAGAAAGTTGGACTTCACACTATAATAAGCCAACTGTCCCAATGGGGGTGTGGGACTAGATTAAAACAAGTAAGAAAGCTACAGTCGAGTGAGCTCGACTGTGAGATACCCGCTAAACATAATAAATAGTTAATACATTTTTGAACGGATAATAATTATTACCATATATTAAAATTGCTTCTCGAATTCTTATAAGATTCTTTTCCGATTCCAATCAAGAACTGGTACGAATATTTAGTTGGTCTAGTTGGTCAACCAAATGAGGCATGCTGCAGCGGCCGTTTGTGGCCATACAAAATTATTTCTTTAATAACTTTAACAATTTTTATCTGATCGCAATCAAATTTTCAGGAATCACACATACTATAGTTCTTAATGTACATACCCAAATTCGCGACTCTAGCTTTAAAATAATGAAAATGATACGCTTTTTGATGATTTTCGGGGGCGGAAGTGGGCGTTGTAAAAATTTGAAACAAACTTGATCTGCGTGCAAACATAACAAAAACTGCCGAAAAAAATTACTGCTCTATCTCTTATAGTCTCCGAGATCCAGTGTTTCATACGGACAGACGGACAGACAGACAGACGGACAGACGGACATGGCTAGATCGTCTCGGCTGTTGACGCTGATCAAGAATATATATACTTTATAGGGTCGGAAATGCCTCCTTCTACCTGTTACACACATTTCCTGCCGGCACAAAGTTATAATACCCTTCTACCCAATGGGTAGCGGGTATGCATTAATAATATCCCTAGACTTCGAATAAGCATTCGAGAAAGTTGGACTTCACACTATAATAAGCCAACTGTCCCAATGGGGGTGTGGGACTAGATTAAAACAAGTAAGAAAGCTACAGTCGAGTGAGCTCGACTGTGAGATACCCGCTAAACATAATAAATAGTTAATACATTTTTGAACGGATAATAATTATTACCATATATTAAAATTGCTTCTCGAATTCTTATAAGATTCTTTTCCGATTCCAATCAAGAACTGGTACGAATATTTAGTTGGTCTAGTTGGTCAACCAAATGAGGCATGCTGCAGCGGCCGTTTGTGGCCATACAAAATTATTTCTTTAATAACTTTAACAATTTTTATCTGATCGCAATCAAATTTTCAGGAATCACACATATTATAGTTCTTAATGTACATACCCAAATTCGCGACTCTAGCTTTAAAATAATGAAAATGATACGCTTTTTGATGATTTTCGGGGGCGGAAGTGGGCGTTGTAAAAATTTGAAACAAACTTGATCTGCGTGCAAACATAACAAAAACTGCCGAAAAAAATTACTGCTCTATCTCTTATAGTCTCCGAGATCCAGTGTTTCATACGGACAGACGGACAGACAGACAGACGGACAGACGGACATGGCTAGATCGTCTCGGCTGTTGACGCTGATCAAGAATATATATACTTTATAGGGTCGGAAATGCCTCCTTCTACCTGTTACAAACATTTCCTGCCGGCACAAAGTTATAATACCCTTCTACCCAATGGGTAGCGGGTATGCATTAATAATATCCCTGGACTTCGAATAAGCATTCGAGAAAGTTGGACTTCACACTATAATAAGCCAACTGTCCCAATGGGGGTGTGGGACTAGATTAAAACAAGTAAGAAAGCTACAGTCGAGTGAGCTCGACTGTGAGATACCCGCTAAACATAATAAATAGTTAATACATTTTTGAACGGATAATAATTATTACCATATATTAAAATTGCTTCTCGAATTCTTATAAGATTCTTTTCCGATTCCAATCAAGAACTGGTACGAATATTTAGTTGGTCTAGTTGGTCAACCAAATGAGGCATGCTGCAGCGGCCGTTTGTGGCCATAAAAAATTATTTCTTTAATAACTTTAACAATTTTTATCTGATCGCAATCAAATTTTCAGGAATCACACATACTATAGTTCTTAATGTACATACCCAAATTCGCGACTCTAGCTTTAAAATAATGAAAATGATACGCTTTTTGATGGTTTTCGGGGGCTGAAGTGGGCGTTGTAAAAATTTGAAACAAACTTGATCTGCGTGCAAACATAACAAAAACTGCCGAAAAAAATTACTGCTCTATCTCTTATAGTCTCCGAGATCCAGTGTTTCATACGGACAGACGGACAGACAGACAGACGGACAGACGGACATGGCTAGATCGTCTCGGCTGTTGACGCTGATCAAGAATATATATACTTTATAGGGTTGGAAATGCCTCCTTCTACCTGTTACACACATTTCCTGCCGGCACAAAGTTATAATACCCTTCTACCCAATGGGTAGCGGGTATAAAAAGCATGCATCAATAATATCCCTAGACTTCGAAAAAGCATTCGAGAAAGTTGGACTTCACACTATAATAAGCCAACTGTCCCAATGGGGGTGTGGGACTAGATTAAAACAAGTAAGAAAGCTACAGTCGAGTGAGCTCGACTGTGAGATACCCGCTAAACATAATAAATAGTTAATACATTTTTGAACGGATAATAATTATTACCATATATTAAAATTGCTTCTCGAATTCTTATAAGATTCTTTTCCGATTCCAATCAAGAACTGCTACGAATATTTTGTTGGTCTAGTTGGTCAACCAAATGAGGCATGCTGCAGCGGCCGTTTGTGGCCATACAAAATTATTTCTTTAATAACTTTAACAATTTTTATCTGATCGCAATCAAATTTTCAGGAATCACACATACTATAGTTCTTAATGTACATACCCAAATTCGCGACTCTAGCTTTAAAATAATGAAAATGATACGCTTTTTGATGATTTTCGGGGGCGGAAGTGGGCGTTGTAAAAATTTGAAACAAACTTGATCTGCGTGCAAACATAACAAAAACTGCCGAAAAAAAATTACTGCTCTATCTCTTATAGTCTCCGAGATCCAGTGTTTCATACGGACAGACGGACAGACAGACAGACGGACAGACAAACATGGCTAGATCGTCTCGGCTGTTGACGCTGATCAAGAATATATATACTTTATAGGGTCGGAAATGCCTCCTTCTACCTGTTACAAACATTTCCTGCCGGCACAAAGTTATAATACCCTTCTACCCAATGGGTAGCGGGTATGCATTAATAATATCCCTGGACTTCGAATAAGCATTCGAGAAAGTTGGACTTCACACTATAATAAGCCAACTGTCCCAATGGGGGTGTGGGACTAGATTAAAACAAGTAAGAAAGCTACAGTCGAGTGAGCTCGACTGTGAGATACCCGCTAAACATAATAAATAGTTAATACATTTTTGAAGGGTTAATAATTATTACCATATATTAAAATTGCTTCTCGAATTCTTATAAGATTCTTTTCCGATTCCAATCAAGAACTGGTACGAATATTTAGTTGGTCTAGTTGGTCAACCAAATGAGGCATGCTGCAGCGGCCGTTTGTGGCCATACAAAATTATTTCTTTAATAACTTTAACAATTTTTATCTGATCGCAATCAAATTTTCAGGAATCACACATACTATAGTTCTTAATGTACATACCCAAATTCGCGACTCTAGCTTTAAAATAATGAAAATGATACGCTTTTTGATGATTTTCGGGGGCGGAAGTGGGCGTTGTAAAAATTTGAAACAAACTTGATCTGCGTGCAAACATAACAAAAACTGCCGAAAAAAATTACTGCTCTATCTCTTATAGTCTCCGAGATCCAGTGTTTCATACGGACAGACGGACAGACAGACAGACGGACAGACGGACATGGCTAGATCGTCTCGGCTGTTGACGCTGATCAAGAATATATATACTTTATAGGGTCGGAAATGCCTCCTTCTACCTGTTACACACATTTCCTGCCGGCACAAAGTTATAATACCCTTCTACCCAATGGGTAGCGGGTATGCATTAATAATATCCCTGGACTTCGAATAAGCATTCGAGAAAGTTGGACTTCACACTATAATAAGCCAACTGTCCCAATGGGGGTGTGGGACTAGATTAAAACAAGTAAGAAAGCTACAGTCGAGTGAGCTCGACTGTGAGATACCCGCTAAACATAATAAATAGTTAATACATTTTTGAACGGATAATAATTATTACCATATATTAAAATTGCTTCTCGAATTCTTATAAAATTATTTTTCGATTCCAATCAAGAACTGGTACGAATATTTAGTTGGTCTAGTTGGTCAACCAAATGAGGCATGCTGCAGCGGCCGTTTGTGGCCATAAAAAATTATTTCTTTAATAACTTTAACAATTTTTATCTGATCGCAATCAAATTTTCAGGAATCACACATACTATAGTTCTTAATGTACATACCCAAATTCGCGACTCTAGCTTTAAAATAATGAAAATGATACGCTTTTTGATGATTTTCGGGGGCGGAAGTGGGCGTTGTAAAAATTTGAAACAAACTTGATCTGCGTGCAAACATAACAAAAACTGCCGAAAAAAATTACTGCTCTATCTCTTATAGTCTCCGAGATCCAGTGTTTCATACGGACAGACGGACAGACAGACAGACGGACAGACAAACATGGCTAGATCGTCTCGGCTGTTGACGCTGATCAAGAATATATATACTTTATAGGGTCGGAAATGCCTCCTTCTACCTGTTACATACATTTCCTGCCGGCACAAAGTTTTAATACCCTTCTACCCTATGGGTAGCGGGTATAAAAAGCATGCATCAATAATATCCCTCGACTTCGAAAAAGCATTCGAGAAAGTTGGACTTCACACTATAATAAGCCAACTGTCCCAATGGGGGTGTGGGCCTAGATTAAAACAAGTAAGAAAGCTACAGTCGAGTGAGCTCGACTGTGAGATACCCGCTAAACATAATAAATAGTTAATACATTTTTGAACGGATAATAATTATTACCATATATTAAAATTGCTTCTCGAATTCTTATAAGATTCTTTTCCGATTCCGATCAAGAACTGGTACGAATATTTAGTTGGTCTAGTTGGTCAACCAAATGAGGCATGCTGCAGCGGCCGTTTGTGGCCATACAAAATTATTTCTTTAATAACTTCAACAATTTTTATCTGATCGCAATCAAATTTTCAGGAATCACACATCCTATAGTTCTTAATGTACATACCCAAATTCGCGACTCTAGCTTTAAAATAATGAAAATGATACGCTTTTTGATGATTTTCGGGGGCGGAAGTGGGCGTTGTAAAAATTTGAAACAAACTTGATCTGCGTGCAAACATAACAAAAACTGCCGAAAAAAAATAACTGCTCTATCTCTTTTAGTCTCCGAGATCCAGTGTTTCATACTGACAGACGGACAGACAGACACGAATATTTAGTTCGTCTAGTTGGTCAACCAAATGAGGCATGCTGCAGCGGCCGTTTGTGGCCATACAAAATTATTTCTTTAATAACTTTAACAATTTTTATCTGATCGCAATCAAATTTTCAGGAATCACACATACTATAGTTCTTAATGTACATACCCAAATTCGCGACTCTAGCTTTAAAATAATGAAAATGATACGCTTTTTGATGATTTTCGGGGGCGGAAGTGGGCGTTGTAAAAATTTGAAACAAACTTGATCTGCGTGCAAACATAACAAAAACTGCCGAAAAAAATTACTGCTCTATCTCTTATAGTCTCCGAGATCCAGTGTTTCATACGGACAGACGGACAGACAGACAGACGGACAGACGGACATGGCTAGATCGTCTCGGCTGTTGACGCTGATCAAGAATATATATACTTTATAGGGTCGGAAATGCCTCCTTCTACCTGTTACAAACATTTCCTGCCGGCACAAAGTTATAATACCCTTCTACCCAATGGGTAGCGGGTATGCATTAATAATATCCCTAGACTTCGAATAAGCATTCGAGAAAGTTGGACTTCACACTATAATAAGCCAACTGTCCCAATGGGGGTGTGGGACTAGATTAAAACAAGTAAGAAAGCTACAGTCGAGTGAGCTCGACTGTGAGATACCCGCTAAACATAATAAATAGTTAATACATTTTTGAACGGTTAATAATTATTACCATATATTAAAATTGCTTCTCGAATTCTTATAAGATTATTTTCCGATTCCGATCAAGAACTGGTACGAATATTTAGTTGGTCTAGTTGGTCAACCAAATGAGGCATGCTGCAGCGGCTGTTTGTGGCCATACAAAATTATTTCTTTAATAACTTTAACAATTTTTATCTGATCGCAATCAAATTTTCAGGAATCACACATATTATAGTTCTTAATGTACATACCCAAATTCGCGACTCTAGCTTTAAAATAATGAAAATGATACGCTTTTTGATGATTTTCGGGGGCGGAAGTGGGCGTTGTAAAAATTTGAAACAAACTTGATCTGCGTGCAAACATAACAAAAACTGCCGAAAAAAAATTACTGCTCTATCTCTTATAGTCTCCGAGATCCAGTGTTTCATACGGACAGACGGACAGACAGACAGACGGACAGACGGACATGGCTAGATCGTCTCGGCTGTTGACGCTGATCAAGAATATATATACTTTATAGGGTCGGAAATGCCTCCTTCTACCTTTTACAAACATTTCCTGCCGGCACAAAGTTATAATACCCTTCTACCCAATGGGTAGCGGGTATGCATTAATAATATCCCTGGACTTCGAATAAGTATTCGAGAAAGTTGGACTTCACACTATAATAAGCCAACTGTCCCAATGGGGGTGTGGGACTAGATTAAAACAAGTAAGAAAGCTACAGTCGAGTGAGCTCGACTGTGAGATACCCGCTACCCATAATAAATAGTTAATACATTTTTGAACAGTTAATAATTATTACCATATATTAAAATTGCTTCTCGAATTCTTATAAGATTCTTTTCCGATTCCAATCAAGAACTGGTACGAATATTTAGTTGGTCTAGTTGGTCAACCAACTGAGGCATGCTGCAGCGGCCGTTTGTGGCCATAAAAAATTATTTCTTTAATAACTTTAACAATTTTTATCTGATCGCAATCAAATTTTCAGGAATCACACATACTATAGTTCTTAATGTACATACCCAAATTCGCGACTCTAGCTTTAAAATAATGAAAATGATACGCTTTTTGATGATTTTCGGGGGCGGAAGTGGGCGTTGTAAAAATTTGAAACAAACTTGATCTGCGTGCAAACATAACAAAAACTGCCGAAAAAAATTACTGCTCTATCTCTTATAGTCTCCGAGATCCAGTGTTTCATACGGACAGACGGACAGACAGACAGACGGACAGACGGACATGGCTAGATCGTCTCGGCTGTTGACGCTGATCAAGAATATATATACTTTATAGGGTCGGAAATGCCTCCTTCTACCTGTTACAAACATTTCCTGCCGGCACAAAGTTATAATACCCTTCTACCCAATGGGTAGCGGGTATGCATCAATAATATCCCTGGACTTCGAATAAGCATTCGAGAAAGTTGGACTTCACACTATAATAAGCCAACTGTCCCAATGGGGGTGTGGGACTAGATTAAAACAAGTAAGAAAGCTACAGTCGAGTGAGCTCGACTGTGAGATACCCGCTAAACATAATAAATAGTTAATACATTTTTGAACGGATAATAATTATTACCATATATTAAAATTGCTTCTCGAATTCTTATAAAATTATTTTTCGATTCCGATCAAGAACTGGTACGAATATTTAGTTGGTCTAGTTGGTCAACCAAATGAGGCATGCTGCAGCGGCCGTTTGTGGCCATAAAAAATTATTTCTTTAATAACTTTAACAATTTTTATCTGATCGCAATCAAATTTTCAGGAATCACACATACTATAGTTCTTAATGTACATACCCAAATTCGCGACTCTAGCTTTAAAATAATGAAAATGATACGCTTTTTGATGATTTTCGGGGGCGGAAGTGGGCGTTGTAAAAATTTGAAACAAACTTGATCTGCGTGCAAACATAACAAAAACTGCCGAAAAAAAATTACTGCTCTATCTCTTATAGTCTCCGAGATCCAGTGTTTCATACGGACAGACGGACAGACAGACAGACGGACAGACAAACATGGCTAGATCGTCTCGGCTGTTGACGCTGATCAAGAATATATATACTTTATAGGGTCGGAAATGCCTCCTTCTACCTGTTACATACATTTCCTGCCGGCACAAAGTTTTAATACCCTTCTACCCTATGGGTAGCGGGTATAAAAAGCATGCATCAATAATATCCCGCGACTTCGAAAAAGCATTCGAGAAAGTTGGACTTCACACTATAATAAGCCAACTGCCCCAATGGGGTGTGGGCCTAGATTAAAACAAGTAAGAAAGCTACAGTCGAGTGAGCTCGACTGTGAGATACCCGCTACCCATAATAAATAGTTAATACATTTTTGAACAGTTAATAATTATTACCATATATTAAAATTGCTTCTCGAATTCTTATAAGATTATTTTCCGATTCCGATCAAGAACTGGTACGAATATTTAGTTGGTCTAGTTGGTCAACCAAATGAGGCATGCTGCAGCGGCCGTTTGTGGCCATACAAAATTATTTCTTTAATAACTTTAACAATTTTTATCTGATCGCAATCAAATTTTCAGGAATCACACATACTATAGTTCTTAATGTACATACCCAAATTCGCGACTCTAGCTTTAAAATAATGAAAATGATACGCTTTTTGATGATTTTCGGGGGCGGAAGTGGGCGTTGTAAAAATTTGAAACAAACTTGATCTGCGTGCAAACATAACAAAAACTGCAGAAAAAAAATTACTGCTCTATCTCTTATAGTCTCCGAGATCCAGTGTTTCATACGGACAGACGGACAGACAGACAGACGGACAGACGGACATGGCTAGATCGTCTCGGCTGTTGACGCTGATCAAGAATATATATACTTTATAGGGTCGGAAATGCCTCCTTCTACCTGTTACAAACATTTCCTGCCGGCACAAAGTTATAATACCCTTCTACCCAATGGGTAGCGGGTATGCATCAATAATATCCCTGGACTTCGAATAAGCATTCGAGAAAGTTGGACTTCACACTATAATAAGCCAACTGTCCCAATGGGGGTGTGGGACTAGATTAAAACAAGTAAGAAAGCTACAGTCGAGTGAGCTCGACTGTGAGATACCCGCTAAACATAATAAATAGTTAATACATTTTTGAACAGTTAATAATTATTACCATATATTAAAATTGCTTCTCGAATTCTTATAAGATTCTTTTCCGATTCCAATCAAGAACTGGTACGAATATTTAGTTGGTCTAGTTGGTCAACCAAATGAGGCATGCTGCAGCGGCCGTTTGTGGCCATACAAAATTATTTCTTTAATACCATCAACAATTTTTATCTCATCGCAATCAAATTTTCAGGAATCACACATACTATAGTTCTTAATGTACATACCCAAATTCGCGACTCTAGCTTTAAAATAATGAAAGTGATACGCTTTTTGATGATTTTCGGGGGCGGAAGTGGGCGTTGTAAAAATTTGAAACAAACTTGATCTGCGTGCAAACATAACAAAAACTGCCGAAAAAAATTACTGCTCTATCTCTTATAGTCTCCGAGATCCAGTGTTTCATACGGACAGACGGACAGACAGACAGACGGACAGACGGACATGGCTAGATCGTCTCGGCTGTTGACGCTGATCAAGAATATATATACTTTATAGGGTCGGAAATGCCTCCTTCTACCTGTTACAAACATTTCCTGCCGGCACAAAGTTATAATACCCTTCTACCCAATGGGTAGCGGGTATGCATTAATAATATCCCTGGACTTCGAATAAGCATTCGAGAAAGTTGGACTTCACACTATAATAAGCCAACTGTCCCAATGGGGGTGTGGGACTAGATTAAAACAAGTAAGAAAGCTACAGTCGAGTGAGCTCGACTGTGAGATACCCGCTACACATAATAAATAGTTAATACATTTTTGAACAGTTAATAATTATTACCATATATTAAAATTGCTTCTCGAATTCTTATAAGATTATTTTCCGATTCCGATCAAGAACTGGTACGAATATTTAGTTGGTCTAGTTGGTCAACCAAATGAGGCATGCTGCAGCGGCCGTTTGTGGCCATACAAAATTATTTCTTTAATAACTTTAACAATTTTTATCTGATCGCAATCAAATTTTCAGGAATCACACATATTATAGTTCTTAATGTACATACCCAAATTCGCGACTCTAGCTTTAAAATAATGAAAATGATACGCTTTTTGATGATTTTCGGGGGCGGAAGTGGGCGTTGTAAAAATTTGAAACAAACTTGATCTGCGTGCAAACATAACAAAAACTGCCGAAAAAAAATTACTGCTCTATCTCTTATAGTCTCCGAGATCCAGTGTTTCATACGGACAGACGGACAGACAGACAGACGGACAGACGGACATGGCTAGATCGTCTCGGCTGTTGACGCTGATCAAGAATATATATACTTTATAGGGTCGGAAATGCCTCCTTCTACCTTTTACAAACATTTCCTGCCGGCACAAAGTTATAATACCCTTCTACCCAATGGGTAGCGGGTATGCATTAATAATATCCCTGGACTTCGAATAAGCATTCGAGAAAGTTGGACTTCACACTATAATAAGCCAACTGTCCCAATGGGGGTGTGGGACTAGATTAAAACAAGTAAGAAAGCTACAGTCGAGTGAGCTCGACTGTGAGATACCCGCTAAACATAATAAATAGTTAATACATTTTTGAACAGTTAATAATTATTACCATATATTAAAATTGCTTCTCGAATTCTTATAAGATTCTTTTCCGATTCCAATCAAGAACTGGTACGAATATTTAGTTGGTCTAGTTGGTCAACCAAATGAGGCATGCTGCAGCGGCCGTTTGTGGCCATACAAAATTATTTCTTTAATACCATCAACAATTTTTATCTCATCGCAATCAAATTTTCAGGAATCACACATACTATAGTTCTTAATGTACATACCCAAATTCGCGACTCTAGCTTTAAAATAATGAAAGAGATACGCTTTTTGATGATTTTCGGGGGCGGAAGTGGGCGTTGTAAAAATTTGAAACAAACTTGATCTGCGTGCAAACATAACAAAAACTGCCGAAAAAAATTACTGCTCTATCTCTTATAGTCTCCGAGATCCAGTGTTTCATACGGACAGACGGACAGACAGACAGACGGACAGACGGACATGGCTAGATCGTCTCGGCTGTTGACGCTGATCAAGAATATATATACTTTATAGGGTCGGAAATGCCTCCTTCTACCTGTTACAAACATTTCCTGCCGGCACAAAGTTATAATACCCTTCTACCCAATGGGTAGCGGGTATGCATTAATAATATCCCTGGACTTCGAATAAGCATTCGAGAAAGTTGGACTTCACACTATAATAAGCCAACTGTCCCAATGGGGGTGTGGGACTAGATTAAAACAAGTAAGAAAGCTACAGTCGAGTGAGCTCGACTGTGAGATACCCGCTACCCATAATAAATAGTTAATACATTTTTGAACAGTTAATAATTATTACCATATATTAAAATTGCTTCTCGAATTCTTATAAGATTATTTTCCGATTCCGATCAAGAACTGGTACGAATATTTAGTTGGTCTAGTTGGTCAACCAAATGAGGCATGCTGCAGCGGCCGTTTGTGGCCATACAAAATTATTTCTTTAATAACTTTAACAATTTTTATCTGATCGCAATCAAATTTTCAGGAATCACACATATTATAGTTCTTAATGTACATACCCAAATTCGCGACTCTAGCTTTAAAATAATGAAAATGATACGCTTTTTGATGATTTTCGGGGGCGGAAGTGGGCGTTGCAAAAATTTGAAACAAACTTGATCTGCGTGCAAACATAACAAAAACTGCAGAAAAAAAATTACTGCTCTATCTCTTATAGTCTCCGAGATCCAGTGTTTCATACGGACAGACGGACAGACAGACAGACGGACAGACGGACATGGCTAGATCGTCTCGGCTGTTGACGCTGATCAAGAATATATATACTTTATAGGGTCGGAAATGCCTCCTTCTACCTGTTACAAACATTTCCTGCCGGCACAAAGTTATAATACCCTTCTACCCAATGGGTAGCGGGTATGCATTAATAATATCCCTGGACTTCGAATAAGCATTCGAGAAAGTTGGACTTCACACTATAATAAGCCAACTGTCCCAATGGGGGTGTGGGACTAGATTAAAACAAGTAAGAAAGCTACAGTCGAGTGAGCTCGACTGTGAGATACCCGCTAAACATAATAAATAGTTAATACATTTTTGAACGGATAATAATTATTACCATATATTAAAATTGCTTCTCGAATTCTTATAAGATTCTTTTCCGATTCCAATCAAGAACTGGTACGAATATTTAGTTGGTCTAGTTGGTCAACCAAATGAGGCATGCTGCAGCGGCCGTTTGTGGCCATAAAAAATTATTTCTTTAATACCATCAACAATTTTTATCTCATCGCAATCAAATTTTCAGGAATCACACATACTATAGTTCTTAATGTACATACCCAAATTCGCGACTCTAGCTTTAAAATAATGAAAGATGATACGCTTTTTGATGATTTTCGGGGGCGGAAGTGGGCGTTGTAAAAATTTGAAACAAACTTGATCTGCGTGCAAACATAACAAAAACTGCCGAAAAAAATTACTGCTCTATCTCTTATAGTCTCCGAGATCCAGTGTTTCATACGGACAGACGGACAGACAGACAGACGGACAGACGGACATGGCTAGATCGTCTCGGCTGTTGACGCTGATCAAGAATATATATACTTTATAGGGTCGGAAATGCCTCCTTCTACCTGTTACAAACATTTCCTGCCGGCACAAAGTTATAATACCCTTCTACCCAATGGGTAGCGGGTATGCATTAATAATATCCCTGGACTTCGAATAAGCATTCGAGAAAGTTGGACTTCACACTATAATAAGCCAACTGTCCCAATGGGGGTGTGGGACTAGATTAAAACAAGTAAGAAAGCTACAGTCGAGTGAGCTCGACTGTGAGATACCCGCTAAACATAATAAATAGTTAATACATTTTTGAACGGATAATAATTATTACCATATATTAAAATTGCTTCTCGAATTCTTATAAATTATTTTTCGATTCCGATCAAGAACTGGTACGAATATTTAGTTGGTCTAGTTGGTCAACCAAATGAGGCATGCTGCAGCGGCCGTTTGTGGCCATACAAAATTATTTCTTTAATAACTTTAACAATTTTTATCTCATCGCAATCAAATTTTCAGGTATCACACATACTATAGTTCTTAATGTACATACCCAAATTCGCGACTCTAGCTTTAAAATAATGAAAATGATACGCTTTTTGATGATTTTCGGGGGCGGAAGTGGGCGTTGTAAAAATTTGAAACAAACTTGATCTGCGTGCAAACATAACAGATTATTTTCCGATTCCGATCAAGAACTGGTACGAATATTTAGTTGGTCTAGTTGGTCAACCAAATGAGGCATGCTGCAGCGGCCGTTTGTGGCCATACAAAATTATTTCTTTAATAACTTTAACAATTTTTATCTGATCGCAATCAAATTTTCAGGAATCACACATATTATAGTTCTTAATGTACATACCCAAATTCGCGACTCTAGCTTTAAAATAATGAAAATGATACGCTTTTTGATGATTTTCGGGGGCGGAAGTGGGCGTTGTAAAAATTTGAAACAAACTTGATCTGCGTGCAAACATAACAAAAACTGCCGAAAAAAAATTACTGCTCTATCTCTTATAGTCTCCGAGATCCAGTGTTTCATACGGACAGACGGACAGACAGACAGACGGACAGACGGACATGGCTAGATCGTCTCGGCTGTTGACGCTGATCAAGAATATATATACTTTATAGGGTCGGAAATGCCTCCTTCTACCTGTTACAAACATTTCCTGCCGGCACAAAGTTATAATACCCTTCTACCCAATGGGTAGCGGGTATGCATCAATAATATCCCTGGACTTCGAATAAGCATTCGAGAAAGTTGGACTTCACACTATAATAAGCCAACTGTCCCAATGGGGGTGTGGGACTAGATTAAAACAAGTAAGAAAGCTACAGTCGAGTGAGCTCGACTGTGAGATACCCGCTAAACATAATAAATAGTTAATACATTTTTGAACGGATAATAATTATTACCATATATTAAAATTGCTTCTCGAATTCTTATAAGATTCTTTTCCGATTCCAATCAAGAACTGGTACGAATATTTAGTTGGTCTAGTTGGTCAACCAAATGAGGCATGCTGCAGCGGCCGTTTGTGGCCATACAAAATTATTTCTTTAATACCATCAACAATTTTTATCTCATCGCAATCAAATTTTCAGGAATCATACATACTATAGTTCTTAATGTACATACCCAAATTCGCGACTCTAGCTTTAAAATAATGAAAATGATACGCTTTTTGATGATTTTCGGGGGCGGAAGTGGGCGTTGTAAAAATTTGAAACAAACTTGATCTGCGTGCAAACATAACAAAAACTGCCGAAAAAAATTACTGCTCTATCTCTTATAGTCTCCGAGATCCAGTGTTTCATACGGACAGACGGACAGACAGACAGACGGACAGACGGACATGGCTAGATCGTCTCGGCTGTTGACGCTGATCAAGAATATATATACTTTATAGGGTCGGAAATGCCTCCTTCTACCTGTTACAAACATTTCCTGCCGGCACAAAGTTATAATACCCTTCTACCCAATGGGTAGCGGGTATGCATCAATAATATCCCTGGACTTCGAATAAGCATTCGAGAAAGTTGGACTTCACACTATAATAAGCCAACTGTCCCAATGGGGGTGTGGGACTAGATTAAAACAAGTAAGAAAGCTACAGTCGAGTGAGCTCGACTGTGAGATACCCGCTAAACATAATAAATAGTTAATACATTTTTGAACGGATAATAATTATTACCATATATTAAAATTGCTTCTCGAATTCTTATAAGATTATTTTTCGATTCCGATCAAGAACTGGTACGAATATTTAGTTGGTCTAGTTGGTCAACCAACTGAGGCATGCTGCAGCGGCCGTTTGTGGCCATAAAAAATTATTTCTTTAATAACTTTAACAATTTTTATCTGATCGCAATCAAATTTTCAGGTATCACACATACTATAGTTCTTAATGTACATACCCAAATTCGCGACTCTAGCTTTAAAATAATGAAAATGATACGCTTTTTGATGATTTTCGGGGGCGGAAGTGGGCGTTGTAAAAATTTGAAACAAACTTGATCTGCGTGCAAACATAACAAAAACTGCCGAAAAAAAATTACTGCTCTATCTCTTATAGTCTCCGAGATCCAGTGTTTCATACGGACAGACGGACAGACAGACAGACGGACAGACAAACATGGCTAGATCGTCTCGGCTGTTGACGCTGATCAAGAATATATATACTTTATAGGGTCGGAAATGCCTCCTTCTACCTGTTACATACATTTCCTGCCGGCACAAAGTTATAATACCCTTCTACCCTATGGGTAGCGGGTATAAAAAGCATGCATCAATAATATCCCGCGACTTCGAAAAAGCATTCGAGAAAGTTGGACTTCACACTATAATAAGCCAACTGCCCCAATGGGGTGTGGGCCTAGATTAAAACAAGTAAGAAAGCTACAGTCGAGTGAGCTCGACTGTGAGATACCCGCTACCCATAATAAATAGTTAATACATTTTTGAACAGTTAATAATTATTACCATATATTAAAATTGCTTCTCGAATTCTTATAAGATTATTTTCCGATTCCGATCAAGAACTGGTACGAATATTTAGTTGGTCTAGTTGGTCAACCAAATGAGGCATGCTGCAGCGGCCGTTTGTGGCCATACAAAATTATTTCTTTAATAACTTTAACAATTTTTATCTGATCGCAATCAAATTTTCAGGAATCACACATACTATAGTTCTTAATGTACATACCCAAATTCGCGACTCTAGCTTTAAAATAATGAAAATGATACGCTTTTTGATGATTTTCGGGGGCGGAAGTGGGCGTTGTAAAAATTTGAAACAAACTTGATCTGCGTGCAAACATAACAAAAACTGCAGAAAAAAAATTACTGCTCTATCTCTTATAGTCTCCGAGATCCAGTGTTTCATACGGACAGACGGACAGACAGACAGACGGACAGACGGACATGGCTAGATCGTCTCGGCTGTTGACGCTGATCAAGAATATATATACTTTATAGGGTCGGAAATGCCTCCTTCTACCTGTTACAAACATTTCCTGCCGGCACAAAGTTATAATACCCTTCTACCCAATGGGTAGCGGGTATGCATCAATAATATCCCTGGACTTCGAATAAGCATTCGAGAAAGTTGGACTTCACACTATAATAAGCCAACTGTCCCAATGGGGGTGTGGGACTAGATTAAAACAAGTAAGAAAGCTACAGTCGAGTGAGCTCGACTGTGAGATACCCGCTACCCATAATAAATAGTTAATACATTTTTGAACAGTTAATAATTATTACCATATATTAAAATTGCTTCTCGAATTCTTATAAGATTCTTTTCCGATTCCAATCAAGAACTGGTACGAATATTTAGTTGGTCTAGTTGGTCAACCAAATGAGGCATGCTGCAGCGGCCGTTTGTGGCCATACAAAATTATTTCTTTAATACCATCAACAATTTTTATCTCATCGCAATCAAATTTTCAGGAATCACACATACTATAGTTCTTAATGTACATACCCAAATTCGCGACTCTAGCTTTAAAATAATGAAAATGATACGCTTTTTGATGATTTTCGGGGGCGGAAGTGGGCGTTGTAAAAATTTGAAACAAACTTGATCTGCGTGCAAACATAACAAAAACTGCCGAAAAAAATTACTGCTCTATCTCTTATAGTCTCCGAGATCCAGTGTTTCATACGGACAGACGGACAGACAGACAGACGGACAGACGGACATGGCTAGATCGTCTCGGCTGTTGACGCTGATCAAGAATATATATACTTTATAGGGTCGGAAATGCCTCCTTCTACCTGTTACAAACATTTCCTGCCGGCACAAAGTTATAATACCCTTCTACCCAATGGGTAGCGGGTATGCATCAATAATATCCCTGGACTTCGAATAAGCATTCGAGAAAGTTGGACTTCACACTATAATAAGCCAACTGTCCCAATGGGGGTGTGGGACTAGATTAAAACAAGTAAGAAAGCTACAGTCGAGTGAGCTCGACTGTGAGATACCCGCTAAACATAATAAATAGTTAATACATTTTTGAACGGATAATAATTATTACCATATATTAAAATTGCTTCTCGAATTCTTATAAGATTATTTTCCGATTCCGATCAAGAACTGGTACGAATATTTAGTTGGTCTAGTTGGTCAACCAAATGAGGCATGCTGCAGCGGCCGTTTGTGGCCATAAAAAATTATTTCTTTAATAACTTTAACAATTTTTATCTGATCGCAATCAAATTTTCAGGAATCACACATACTATAGTTCTTAATGTACATACCCAAATTCGCGACTCTAGCTTTAAAATAATGAAAATGATACGCTTTTTGATGATTTTCGGGGGCGGAAGTGGGCGTTGTAAAAATTTGAAACAAACTTGATCTGCGTGCAAACATAACAAAAACTGCAGAAAAAAAATTACTGCTCTATCTCTTATAGTCTCCGAGATCCAGTGTTTCATACGGACAGACGGACAGACAGACAGACGGACAGACGGACATGGCTAGATCGTCTCGGCTGTTGACGCTGATCAAGAATATATATACTTTATAGGGTCGGAAATGCCTCCTTCTACCTGTTACAAACATTTCCTGCCGGCACAAAGTTATAATACCCTTCTACCCAATGGGTAGCGGGTATGCATTAATAATATCCCTGGACTTCGAATAAGCATTCGAGAAAGTTGGACTTCACACTATAATAAGCCAACTGTCCCAATGGGGGTGTGGGACTAGATTAAAACAAGTAAGAAAGCTACAGTCGAGTGAGCTCGACTGTGAGATACCCGCTACCCATAATAAATAGTTAATACATTTTTGAACAGTTAATAATTATTACCATATATTAAAATTGCTTCTCGAATTCTTATAAGATTATTTTCCGATTCCGATCAAGAACTGGTACGAATATTTAGTTGGTCTAGTTGGTCAACGAAATGAGGCATGCTGCAGCGGCCGTTTGTGGCCATACAAAATTATTTCTTTAATACCATCAACAATTTTTATCTGATCGCAATCAAATTTTCAGGAATCACACATCCTATAGTTCTTAATGTACATACCCAAATTCGCGACTCTAGCTTTAAAATAATGAAAATGATACGCTTTTTGATGATTTTCGGGGGCGGAAGTGGGCGTTGTAAAAATTTGAAACAAACTTGATCTGCGTGCAAACATAACAAAAACTGCCGAAAAAAATTACTGCTCTATCTCTTATAGTCTCCGAGATCCAGTGTTTCATACGGACAGACGGACAGACAGACAGACGGACAGACGGACATGGCTAGATCGTCTCGGCTGTTGACGCTGATCAAGAATATATATACTTTATAGGGTCGGAAATGCCTCCTTCTACCTGTTACAAACATTTCCTGCCGGCACAAAGTTATAATACCCTTCTACCCAATGGGTAGCGGGTATGCATCAATAATATCCCTGGACTTCGAATAAGCATTCGAGAAAGTTGGACTTCACACTATAATAAGCCAACTGTCCCAATGGGGGTGTGGGGCTAGATTAAAACAAGTAAGAAAGCTACAGTCGAGTGAGCTCGACTGTGAGATACCCGCTACCCATAATAAATAGTTAATACATTTTTGAACAGTTAATAATTATTACCATATATTAAAATTGCTTCTCGAATTCTTATAAGATTATTTTCCGATTCCGATCAAGAACTGGTACGAATATTTAGTTGGTCTAGTTGGTCAACCAAATGAGGCATGCTGCAGCGGCCGTTTGTGGCCATACAAAATTATTTCTTTAATAACTTTAACAATTTTTATCTGATCGCAATCAAATTTTCAGGAATCACACATATTATAGTTCTTAATGTACATACCCAAATTCGCGACTCTAGCTTTAAAATAATGAAAATGATACGCTTTTTGATGATTTTCGGGGGCGGAAGTGGGCGTTGTAAAAATTTGAAACAAACTTGATCTGCGTGCAAACATAACAAAAACTGCAGAAAAAAAATTACTGCTCTATCTCTTATAGTCTCCGAGATCCAGTGTTTCATACGGACAGACGGACAGACAGACAGACGGACAGACGGACATGGCTAGATCGTCTCGGCTGTTGACGCTGATCAAGAATATATATACTTTATAGGGTCGGAAATGCCTCCTTCTACCTGTTACAAACATTTCCTGCCGGCACAAAGTTATAATACCCTTCTACCCAATGGGTAGCGGGTATGCATCAATAATATCCCTGGACTTCGAATAAGCATTCGAGAAAGTTGGACTTCACACTATAATAAGCCAACTGTCCCAATGGGGGTGTGGGGCTAGATTAAAACAAGTAAGAAAGCTACAGTCGAGTGAGCTCGACTGTGAGATACCCGCTAAACATAATAAATAGTTAATACATTTTTGAACGGATAATAATTATTACCATATATTAAAATTGCTTCTCGAATTCTTATAAGATTATTTTCCGATTCCGATCAAGAACTGGTACGAATATTTAGTTGGTCTAGTTGGTCAACCAAATGAGGCATGCTGCAGCGGCCGTTTGTGGCCATACAAAATTATTTCTTTAATAACTTTAACAATTTTTATCTGATCGCAATCAAATTTTCAGGAATCACACATACTATAGTTCTTAATGTACATACCCAAATTCGCGACTCTAGCTTTAAAATAATGAAAATGATACGCTTTTTGATGATTTTCGGGGGCGGAAGTGGGCGTTGTAAAAATTTGAAACAAACTTGATCTGCGTGCAAACATAACAAAAACTGCAGAAAAAAAATTACTGCTCTATCTCTTATAGTCTCCGAGATCCAGTGTTTCATACGGACAGACGGACAGACAGACAGACGGACAGACGGACATGGCTAGATCGTCTCGGCTGTTGACGCTGATCAAGAATATATATACTTTATAGGGTCGGAAATGCCTCCTTCTACCTGTTACAAACATTTCCTGCCGGCACAAAGTTATAATACCCTTCTACCCAATGGGTAGCGGGTATGCATTAATAATATCCCTGGACTTCGAATAAGCATTCGAGAAAGTTGGACTTCACACTATAATAAGCCAACTGTCCCAATGGGGGTGTGGGGCTAGATTAAAACAAGTAAGAAAGCTACAGTCGAGTGAGCTCGACTGTGAGATACCCGCTAAACATAATAAATAGTTAATACATTTTTGAACGGATAATAATTATTACCATATATTAAAATTGCTTCTCGAATTCTTATAAGATTATTTTCCGATTCCGATCAAGAACTGGTACGAATATTTAGTTGGTCTAGTTGGTCAACCAAATGAGGCATGCTGCAGCGGCCGTTTGTGGCCATACAAAATTATTTCTTTAATAACTTTAACAATTTTTATCTGATCGCAATCAAATTTTCAGGAATCACACATATTATAGTTCTTAATGTACATACCCAAATTCGCGACTCTAGCTTTAAAATAATGAAAATGATACGCTTTTTGATGATTTTCGGGGGCGGAAGTGGGCGTTGTAAAAATTTGAAACAAACTTGATCTGCGTGCAAACATAACAAAAACTGCAGAAAAAAAATTACTGCTCTATCTCTTATAGTCTCCGAGATCCAGTGTTTCATACGGACAGACGGACAGACAGACAGACGGACAGACGGACATGGCTAGATCGTCTCGGCTGTTGACGCTGATCAAGAATATATATACTTTATAGGGTCGGAAATGCCTCCTTCTACCTGTTACAAACATTTCCTGCCGGCACAAAGTTATAATACCCTTCTACCCAATGGGTAGCGGGTATGCATCAATAATATCCCTGGACTTCGAATAAGCATTCGAGAAAGTTGGACTTCACACTATAATAAGCCAACTGTCCCAATGGGGGTGTGGGGCTAGATTAAAACAAGTAAGAAAGCTACAGTCGAGTGAGCTCGACTGTGAGATACCCGCTAAACATAATAAATAGTTAATACATTTTTGAACGGATAATAATTATTACCATATATTAAAATTGCTTCTCGAATTCTTATAAGATTATTTTTCGATTCCGATCAAGAACTGGTACGAATATTTAGTTGGTCTAGTTGGTCAACCAACTGAGGCATGCTGCAGCGGCCGTTTGTGGCCATAAAAAATTATTTCTTTAATAACTTTAACAATTTTTATCTGATCGCAATCAAATTTTCAGGTATCACACATACTATAGTTCTTAATGTACATACCCAAATTCGCGACTCTAGCTTTAAAATAATGAAAATGATACGCTTTTTGATGATTTTCGGGGGCGGAAGTGGGCGTTGTAAAAATTTGAAACAAACTTGATCTGCGTGCAAACATAACAAAAACTGCAGAAAAAAAATTACTGCTCTATCTCTTATAGTCTCCGAGATCCAGTGTTTCATACGGACAGACGGACAGACAGACAGACGGACAGACGGACATGGCTAGATCGTCTCGGCTGTTGACGCTGATCAAGAATATATATACTTTATAGGGTCGGAAATGCCTCCTTCTACCTGTTACAAACATTTCCTGCCGGCACAAAGTTATAATACCCTTCTACCCAATGGGTAGCGGGTATGCATTAATAATATCCCTGGACTTCGAATAAGCATTCGAGAAAGTTGGACTTCACACTATAATAAGCCAACTGTCCCAATGGGGGTGTGGGACTAGATTAAAACAAGTAAGAAAGCTACAGTCGAGTGAGCTCGACTGTGAGATACCCGCTACCCATAATAAATAGTTAATACATTTTTGAACAGTTAATAATTATTACCATATATTAAAATTGCTTCTCGAATTCTTATAAGATTATTTTCCGATTCCGATCAAGAACTGGTACGAATATTTAGTTGGTCTAGTTGGTCAACCAAATGAGGCATGCTGCAGCGGCCGTTTGTGGCCATACAAAATTATTTCTTTAATAACTTTAACAATTTTTATCTGATCGCAATCAAATTTTCAGGAATCACACATATTATAGTTCTTAATGTACATACCCAAATTCGCGACTCTAGCTTTAAAATAATGAAAATGATACGCTTTTTGATGATTTTCGGGGGCGGAAGTGGGCGTTGTAAAAATTTGAAACAAACTTGATCTGCGTGCAAACATAACAAAAACTGCAGAAAAAAAATTACTGCTCTATCTCTTATAGTCTCCGAGATCCAGTGTTTCATACGGACAGACGGACAGACAGACAGACGGACAGACGGACATGGCTAGATCGTCTCGGCTGTTGACGCTGATCAAGAATATATATACTTTATAGGGTCGGAAATGCCTCCTTCTACCTGTTACAAACATTTCCTGCCGGCACAAAGTTATAATACCCTTCTACCCAATGGGTAGCGGGTATGCATCAATAATATCCCTGGACTTCGAATAAGCATTCGAGAAAGTTGGACTTCACACTATAATAAGCCAACTGTCCCAATGGGGGTGTGGGGCTAGATTAAAACAAGTAAGAAAGCTACAGTCGAGTGAGCTCGACTGTGAGATACCCGCTAAACATAATAAATAGTTAATACATTTTTGAACGGATAATAATTATTACCATATATTAAAATTGCTTCTCGAATTCTTATAAGATTATTTTTCGATTCCGATCAAGAACTGGTACGAATATTTAGTTGGTCTAGTTGGTCAACCAACTGAGGCATGCTGCAGCGGCCGTTTGTGGCCATAAAAAATTATTTCTTTAATAACTTTAACAATTTTTATCTGATCGCAATCAAATTTTCAGGAATCACACATACTATAGTTCTTAATGTACATACCCAAATTCGCGACTCTAGCTTTAAAATAATGAAAATGATACGCTTTTTGATGATTTTCGGGGGCGGAAGTGGGCGTTGTAAAAATTTGAAACAAACTTGATCTGCGTGCAAACATAACAAAAACTGCAGAAAAAAAATTACTGCTCTATCTCTTATAGTCTCCGAGATCCAGTGTTTCATACGGACAGACGGACAGACAGACAGACGGACAGACGGACATGGCTAGATCGTCTCGGCTGTTGACGCTGATCAAGAATATATATACTTTATAGGGTCGGAAATGCCTCCTTCTACCTGTTACAAACATTTCCTGCCGGCACAAAGTTATAATACCCTTCTACCCAATGGGTAGCGGGTATGCATCAATAATATCCCTGGACTTCGAATAAGCATTCGAGAAAGTTGGACTTCACACTATAATAAGCCAACTGTCCCAATGGGGGTGTGGGGCTAGATTAAAACAAGTAAGAAAGCTACAGTCGAGTGAGCTCGACTGTGAGATACCCGCTAAACATAATAAATAGTTAATACATTTTTGAACGGATAATAATTATTACCATATATTAAAATTGCTTCTCGAATTCTTATAAGATTATTTTTCGATTCCGATCAAGAACTGGTACGAATATTTAGTTGGTCTAGTTGGTCAACCAACTGAGGCATGCTGCAGCGGCCGTTTGTGGCCATAAAAAATTATTTCTTTAATAACTTTAACAATTTTTATCTGATCGCAATCAAATTTTCAGGAATCACACATACTATAGTTCTTAATGTACATACCCAAATTCGCGACTCTAGCTTTAAAATAATGAAAATGATACGCTTTTTGATGATTTTCGGGGGCGGAAGTGGGCGTTGTAAAAATTTGAAACAAACTTGATCTGCGTGCAAACATAACAAAAACTGCAGAAAAAAAATTACTGCTCTATCTCTTATAGTCTCCGAGATCCAGTGTTTCATACGGACAGACGGACAGACAGACAGACGGACAGACGGACATGGCTAGATCGTCTCGGCTGTTGACGCTGATCAAGAATATATATACTTTATAGGGTCGGAAATGCCTCCTTCTACCTGTTACAAACATTTCCTGCCGGCACAAAGTTATAATACCCTTCTACCCAATGGGTAGCGGGTATGCATCAATAATATCCCTGGACTTCGAATAAGCATTCGAGAAAGTTGGACTTCACACTATAATAAGCCAACTGTCCCAATGGGGGTGTGGGGCTAGATTTAAACAAGTAAGAAAGCTACAGTCGAGTGAGCTCGACTGTGAGATACCCGCTAAACATAATAAATAGTTAATACATTTTTGAACGGATAATAATTATTACCATATATTAAAATTGCTTCTCGAATTCTTATAAATTATTTTTCGATTCCGATCAAGAACTGGTACGAATATTTAGTTGGTCTAGTTGGTCAACCAACTGAGGCATGCTGCAGCGGCCGTTTGTGGCCATAAAAAATTATTTCTTTAATAACTTTAACAATTTTTATCTGATCGCAATCAAATTTTCAGGTATCACACATACTATAGTTCTTAATGTACATACCCAAATTCGCGACTCTAGCTTTAAAATAATGAAAATGATACGCTTTTTGATGATTTTCGGGGGCGGAAGTGGGCGTTGTAAAAATTTGAAACAAACTTGATCTGCGTGCAAACATAACAAAAACTGCAGAAAAAAAATTACTGCTCTATCTCTTATAGTCTCCGAGATCCAGTGTTTCATACGGACAGACGGACAGACAGACAGACGGACAGACGGACATGGCTAGATCGTCTCGGCTGTTGACGCTGATCAAGAATATATATACTTTATAGGGTCGGAAATGCCTCCTTCTACCTGTTACATACATTTCCTGCCGGCACAAAGTTATAATACCCTTCTACCCAATGGGTAGCGGGTATGCATCAATAATATCCCTGGACTTCGAATAAGCATTCGAGAAAGTTGGACTTCACACTATAATAAGCCAACTGTCCCAATGGGGGTGTGGGGCTAGATTAAAACAAGTAAGAAAGCTACAGTCGAGTGAGCTCGACTGTGAGATACCCGCTAAACATAATAAATAGTTAATACATTTTTGAACGGATAATAATTATTACCATATATTAAAATTGCTTCTCGAATTCTTATAAGATTATTTTTCGATTCCGATCAAGAACTGGTACGAATATTTAGTTGGTCTAGTTGGTCAACCAACTGAAGCATGCTGCAGCGGCCGTTTGTGGCCATAAAAAATTATTTCTTTAATAACTTTAACAATTTTTATCTGATCGCAATCAAATTTTCAGGTATCACACATACTATAGTTCTTAATGTACATACCCAAATTCGCGACTCTAGCTTTAAAATAATGAAAATGATACGCTTTTTGATGATTTTCGGGGGCGGAAGTGGGCGTTGTAAAAATTTGAAACAAACTTGATCTGCGTGCAAACATAACAAAAACTGCCGAAAAAAATTACTGCTCTATCTCTTATAGTCTCCGAGATCCAGTGTTTCATACGGACAGACGGACAGACAGACAGACGGACAGACGGACATGGCTAGATCGTCTCGGCTGTTGACGCTGATCAAGAATATATATACTTTATAGGGTCGGAAATGCCTCCTTCTACCTGTTACAAACATTTCCTGCCGGCACAAAGTTATAATACCCTTCTACCCAATGGGTAGCGGGTATGCATCAATAATATCCCTGGACTTCGAATAAGCATTCGAGAAAGTTGGACTTCACACTATAATAAGCCAACTGTCCCAATGGGGGTGTGGGACTAGATTAAAACAAGTAAGAAAGCTACAGTCGAGTGAGCTCGACTGTGAGATACCCGCTACCCATAATAAATAGTTAATACATTTTTGAACAGTTAATAATTATTACCATATATTAAAATTGCTTCTCGAATTCTTATAAGATTATTTTCCGATTCCGATCAAGAACTGGTACGAATATTTAGTTGGTCTAGTTGGTCAACCAAATGAGGCATGCTGCAGCGGCCGTTTGTGGCCATACAAAATTATTTCTTTAATAACTTTAACAATTTTTATCTGATCGCAATCAAATTTTCAGGTATCACACATATTATAGTTCTTGACTTCACACTATAATAAGCCAACTGTCCCAATGGGGGTGTGGGGCTAGATTAAAACAAGTAAGAAAGCTACAGTCGAGTGAGCTCGACTGTGAGATACCCCGCTAAACATAATAAATAGTTAATACATTTTTGAACGGATAATAATTATTACCATATATTAAAATTGCTTCTCGAATTCTTATAAAATTATTTTTCGATTCCGATCAAGAACTGGTACGAATATTTAGTTGGTCTAGTTGGTCAACCAACTGAGGCATGCTGCAGCGGCCGTTTGTGGCCATAAAAAATTATTTCTTTAATAACTTTAACAATTTTTATCTGATCGCAATCAAATTTTCAGGTATCACACATACTATAGTTCTTAATGTACATACCCAAATTCGCGACTCTAGCTTTAAAATAATGAAAATGATACGCTTTTTGATGATTTTCGGGGGCGGAAGTGGGCGTTGTAAAAATTTGAAACAAACTTGATCTGCGTGCAAACATAACAAAAACTGCCGAAAAAAAATTACTGCTCTATCTCTTATAGTCTCCGAGATCCAGTGTTTCATACGGACAGACGGACAGACAGACAGACGGACAGACGGACATGGCTAGATCGTCTCGGCTGTTGACGCTGATCAAGAATATATATACTTTATAGGGTCGGAAATGCCTCCTTCTACCTGTTACAAACATTTCCTGCCGGCACAAAGTTATAATACCCTTCTACCCAATGGGTAGCGGGTATGCATCAATAATATCCCTGGACTTCGAATAAGCATTCGAGAAAGTTGGACTTCACACTATAATAAGCCAACTGTCCCAATGGGGGTGTGGGACTAGATTAAAACAAGTAAGAAAGCTACAGTCGAGTGAGCTCGACTGTGAGATACCCGCTACCCATAATAAATAGTTAATACATTTTTGAACAGTTAATAATTATTACCATATATTAAAATTGCTTCTCGAATTCTTATAAGATTATTTTCCGATTCCGATCAAGAACTGGTACGAATATTTAGTTGGTCTAGTTGGTCAACCAAATGAGGCATGCTGCAGCGGCCGTTTGTGGCCATACAAAATTATTTCTTTAATAACTTTAACAATTTTTATCTGATCGCAATCAAATTTTCAGGAATCACACATATTATAGTTCTTAATGTACATACCCAAATTCGCGACTCTAGCTTTAAAATAATGAAAATGATACGCTTTTTGATGATTTTCGGGGGCGGAAGTGGGCGTTGTAAAAATTTGAAACAAACTTGATCTGCGTGCAAACATAACAAAAACTGCAGAAAAAAAAATTACTGCTCTATCTCTTATAGTCTCCGAGATCCAGTGTTTCATACGGACAGACGGACAGACAGACAGACGGACAGACGGACATGGCTAGATCGTCTCGGCTGTTGACGCTGATCAAGAATATATATACTTTATAGGGTCGGAAATGCCTCCTTCTACCTGTTACAAACATTTCCTGCCGGCACAAAGTTATAATACCCTTCTACCCAATGGGTAGCGGGTATGCATCAATAATATCCCTGGACTTCGAATAAGCATTCGAGAAAGTTGGACTTCACACTATAATAAGCCAACTGTCCCAATGGGGGTGTGGGGCTAGATTAAAACAAGTAAGAAAGCTACAGTCGAGTGAGCTCGACTGTGAGATACCCGCTAAACATAATAAATAGTTAATACATTTTTGAACGGATAATAATTATTACCATATATTAAAATTGCTTCTCGAATTCTTATAAGATTATTTTTCGATTCCGATCAAGAACTGGTACGAATATTTAGTTGGTCTAGTTGGTCAACCAACTGAGGCATGCTGCAGCGGCCGTTTGTGGCCATAAAAAATTATTTCTTTAATAACTTTAACAATTTTTATCTGATCGCAATCAAATTTTCAGGTATCACACATACTATAGTTCTTAATGTACATACCCAAATTCGCGACTCTAGCTTTAAAATAATGAAAATGATACGCTTTTTGATGATTTTCGGGGGCGGAAGTGGGCGTTGTAAAAATTTGAAACAAACTTGATCTGCGTGCAAACATAACAAAAACTGCCGAAAAAAATTACTGCTCTATCTCTTATAGTCTCCGAGATCCAGTGTTTCATACGGACAGACGGACAGACAGACAGACGGACAGACGGACATGGCTAGATCGTCTCGGCTGTTGACGCTGATCAAGAATATATATACTTTATAGGGTCGGAAATGCCTCCTTCTACCTGTTACAAACATTTCCTGCCGGCACAAAGTTATAATACCCTTCTACCCAATGGGTAGCGGGTATGCATCAATAATATCCCTGGACTTCGAATAAGCATTCGAGAAAGTTGGACTTCACACTATAATAAGCCAACTGTCCCAATGGGGGTGTGGGACTAGATTAAAACAAGTAAGAAAGCTACAGTCGAGTGAGCTCGACTGTGAGATACCCGCTACCCATAATAAATAGTTAATACATTTTTGAACAGTTAATAATTATTACCATATATTAAAATTGCTTCTCGAATTCTTATAAGATTATTTTCCGATTCCGATCAAGAACTGGTACGAATATTTAGTTGGTCTAGTTGGTCAACCAAATGAGGCATGCTGCAGCGGCCGTTTGTGGCCATACAAAATTATTTCTTTAATAACTTTAACAATTTTTATCTGATCGCAATCAAATTTTCAGGAATCACACATATTATAGTTCTTAATGTACATACCCAAATTCGCGACTCTAGCTTTAAAATAATGAAAATGATACGCTTTTTGATGATTTTCGGGGGCGGAAGTGGGCGTTGTAAAAATTTGAAACAAACTTGATCTGCGTGCAAACATAACAAAAACTGCAGAAAAAAAAATTACTGCTCTATCTCTTATAGTCTCCGAGATCCAGTGTTTCATACGGACAGACGGACAGACAGACAGACGGACAGACGGACATGGCTAGATCGTCTCGGCTGTTGACGCTGATCAAGAATATATATACTTTATAGGGTCGGAAATGCCTCCTTCTACCTGTTACAAACATTTCCTGCCGGCACAAAGTTATAATACCCTTCTACCCAATGGGTAGCGGGTATGCATCAATAATATCCCTGGACTTCGAATAAGCATTCGAGAAAGTTGGACTTCACACTATAATAAGCCAACTGTCCCAATGGGGGTGTGGGGCTAGATTAAAACAAGTAAGAAAGCTACAGTCGAGTGAGCTCGACTGTGAGATACCCGCTAAACATAATAAATAGTTAATACATTTTTGAACGGATAATAATTATTACCATATATTAAAATTGCTTCTCGAATTCTTATAAGATTATTTTTCGATTCCGATCAAGAACTGGTACGAATATTTAGTTGGTCTAGTTGGTCAACCAACTGAGGCATGCTGCAGCGGCCGTTTGTGGCCATAAAAAATTATTTCTTTAATAACTTTAACAATTTTTATCTGATCGCAATCAAATTTTCAGGTATCACACATACTATAGTTCTTAATGTACATACCCAAATTCGCGACTCTAGCTTTAAAATAATGAAAATGATACGCTTTTTGATGATTTTCGGGGGCGGAAGTGGGCGTTGTAAAAATTTGAAACAAACTTGATCTGCGTGCAAACATAACAAAAACTGCCGAAAAAAAAACTGCTCTATCTCTTATAGTCTCCGAGATCCAGTGTTTCATACGGACAGACGGACAGACAGACAGACGGACAGACGGACATGGCTAGATCGTCTCGGCTGTTGACGCTGATCAAGAATATATATACTTTATAGGGTCGGAAATGCCTCCTTCTACCTGTTACAAACATTTCCTGCCGGCACAAAGTTATAATACCCTTCTACCCAATGGGTAGCGGGTATGCATCAATAATATCCCTGGACTTCGAATAAGCATTCGAGAAAGTTGGACTTCACACTATAATAAGCCAACTGTCCCAATGGGGGTGTGGGACTAGATTAAAACAAGTAAGAAAGCTACAGTCGAGTGAGCTCGACTGTGAGATACCCGCTAAACATAATAAATAGTTAATACATTTTTGAACGGATAATAATTATTACCATATATTAAAATTGCTTCTCGAATTCTTATAAGATTATTTTTCGATTCCGATCAAGAACTGGTACGAATATTTAGTTGGTCTAGTTGGTCAACCAACTGAGGCATGCTGCAGCGGCCGTTTGTGGCCATAAAAAATTATTTCTTTAATAACTTTAACAATTTTTATCTGATCGCAATCAAATTTTCAGGTATCACACATACTATAGTTCTTAATGTACATACCCAAATTCGCGACTCTAGCTTTAAAATAATGAAAATGATACGCTTTTTGATGATTTTCGGGGGTGGAAGTGGGCGTTGTAAAAATTTGAAACAAACTTGATCTGCGTGCAAACATAACAAAAACTGCAGAAAAAAAATTACTGCTCTATCTCTTATAGTCTCCGAGATCCAGTGTTTCATACGGACAGACGGACAGACAGACAGACGGACAGACGGACATGGCTAGATCGTCTCGGCTGTTGACGCTGATCAAGAATATATATACTTTATAGGGTCGGAAATGCCTCCTTCTACCTGTTACATACATTTCCTGCCGGCACAAAGTTTTAATACCCTTCTACCCTATGGGTAGCGGGTATAAAAAGCATGCATCAATAATATCCCGCGACTTCGAAAAAGCATTCGAGAAAGTTGGACTTCACACTATAATAAGCCAACTGCCCCAATGGGGTGTGGGCCTAGATTAAAACAAGTAAGAAAGCTACAGTCGAGTGAGCTCGACTGTGAGATACCCGCTACCCATAATAAATAGTTAATACATTTTTGAACCCGCTACCCATAATAAATAGTTAATACATTTTTGAACGGATAATAATTATTACCATATATTAAAATTGTTTCTCGAATTCTTATAAGATTATTTTTCGATTCCGATCAAGAACTGGTACGAATATTTAGTTGGTCTAGTTGGTCAACCAACTGAGGCATGCTGCAGCGGCCGTTTGTGGCCATACAAAATTATTTCTTTTTTTTTTTTTTATCTGATCGCAATCAAATTTTCAGGAATCACACATACTATAGTTCTTAATGTACATAACCAAATTCGCGACTCTAGCTTTAAAATAATGAAAATGATACGCTTTTTGATGATTTTCGGGGGTGGAAGTGGGCGTTGTAAAAATTTGAAACAAATTTGATCTGCGTGCAAACATAACAAAAACTGCCGCAAAAAATTACTGCTCTATCTCTTATAGTCTCCGATATCCAGTGTTTCATACGGACAGACAGACAGACGGACAGACGGACATGGCTAGATCGTCTCGGCTGTTGACGCTGATCAAGAATATATATACTTTATAGGGTCGGAAATGCCTCCTTCTACCTGTTACAAACATTTCCTGCCGGCACAAAGTTATAATACCCTTCTACCCAATGGGTAGCGGGTATAAAAAGCATGCATCAATAATATCCCTCGACTTCGAAAAAGCATTCGAGAAAGTTGGACTTCACACTATAATAAGCCAACTGTCCCAATGGGGGTGTGGGACTAGATTAAAACAAGTAAGAAAGCTACAGTCGAGTGAGCTCGACTGTGAGATACCCGCTACCCATAATAAATAGTTAATACATTTTTGAACGGATAATAATTATCTATATATATAAAAATGCTCTGTTCGTATCTACATCATTAATAGACTTGAAAAGTTCTGAACCGTTTAAGTCCAAATTTTGACACAACATGCGTTGAGGTTCCAGCACGGTTATTGTCTACTTTTGATGTTGATAGCTTATCTGCGTTGGCGAATATATCAGTTTTTTTCGCGTTTCCCCGTGCCCCTACTGCTGCGCCCTCTACAGGCAGGCCATGAGAAATAATTCACAACTTATTGAAAGAAGAAATTGGAGACTAAAATTTTATTTTTTCAGTTCAGTTCAGTTCAGTTCAGTTCAGTTAGAAACGAAGTCATGCCACCAAAAAAGTCGAGTTTGGGTCGTCGTACTCGCAATACAGAAGCTAGAAGACGTATGATTTCGAATATGACTGACGAAGAGCGGGCCTCCATCCGAGAGACTGAGCGGCTGAAAGCAATGCAGATGCACAACGAGGAATCAGCAGAAAGACGAGCAGCTAGGCTTGAGCGAACACGATTGAGAGCTAGGCAGTCGCGTTCTGCAGCAATCGATTTGATTCGCTCTCAAAATAATGAACGCGAAAGAGCAAGGGTAGCTGAAGCGCGTTTACAGCTTGCAGCAGATCAAAACCTGCAATACAATCGTCTTGCATTCCGATATAATCAAATTGTTGATTATAGCTCGAATCGCAATGTCGTTATTGGCCGGATGAATCAGGTCTGCACACACTGTCAGGCTCTCATCTCCAATAGAGTTATGGGAAAGATATCGTTCGGATATGGCTGAGGATATTTTGCATAGAGTACGTCTAGAAAATTATGACATGACCATGGAATTGACAGAAGGAATTTACAATGAAACTTTGATAAGGATTGAAGACAAGTGCTTAGCTATTGCAAATAAAGTGCTAAGTCAATTGGGGATGCCAGCACCTGCCCGAACTGCGACTGCAGCATTTGATGTGGATTTGCGCCGTGAGCCGAATTACAACAGTCATGATCTCCAGTCATATGTCCAATCCAACATTACGAAATTAAACCATGAACAAAGAATGGTTTATGATCATGTCATGCAAAAGATAAATAGTGGGGCTGGGGTATCTTCTTTTTGGATGCTCCAGGAGGAACGGGAAAACATTCCTCATTACATTGATTCTGGCTACGGTTCGAGCTAACAAGGACATAGCTTTAGCTCTTGCTTCATCTGGAATCGCTGCGACATTGTTACCTGGTGGGAGGACTGCTCATTCAGCGCAGGCATGCTGCAGCGGCCGTTTGTGGCCATACAAAATTATTTCTTTTTTTTTTTTTTATCTGATCGCAATCAAATTTTCAGGAATCACACATATTATAGTTCTTAATGTACATACCCAAATTCGCGACTCTAGCTTTAAAATAATGAAAATGATACGCTTTTTGATGATTTTCGGGGGCGGAAGTGGGCGTTGTAAAAATTTAAAACAAACTTGATCTGCGTGCAAACAACAAAAACTGCCGAAAAAAAATTACTGCTCTATCTCTTATAGTCTCCGAGATCCAGTGTTTCATACGGACAGACAGACAGACGGACAGACGGACATGGCTAGATCGTCTCGGCTGTTGACGCTGATCAAGAATATATATACTTTATAGGGTCGGAAATGCCTCCTTCTACCTGTTACATACATTTCCTGCCGGCACAAAGTTATAATACCCTTCTACCCTATGGGTAGCTATTATTATTATTGCTAATTTTAATATAAGTCGTGGTTTTTGTAGTTAAATATTTGATTTGGTGGTTGTAATAGTTTTGAAATATTGTTTTATTTAAGTGCCCATTGCAATCTTTTGACGACAGAATTTGGGCAAATTTGAACAGTTTTAACTATTGTAAAATAAAGCTAAAATTTGCTTTATTGCTAATTTTAATATTAGTCGTAGTTTTTTTGTAGTAAATTATTTGATTTGATGGTTCCAATAATTTTGAAATATTGTTTTATTTAGGTGCCCAGTTCAATCTGTTGACGGCAGAATTAGGGCAATTTGGACAGTTTTAACTGTTGTAAAATAAAATAAAAATTTGGTTTATTGCTAATTTTAATATTAGTCGTGGTTTTTTGTAGTAAATTATTTGATTTGGTGGTTGCAATAGTTTTGAAATATTGTTTTATTTAAGTGCCCATTGCAATTTTTTGACGACAGAATTTGGGCAAATTTGAACAGTTTTAACTATTGTAAAATAAAGCTAAAATTTGCTTTATTGCTAATTTTAATATTAGTCGTGGTTTTTTGTAGTACATTATTTGATTTGGTGATTGTAATAGTTTTGAAATATTGTTTTATTTAAGTGCCCAGTAGAATCTGTTGGCGGCAGTAGTTGGACAAAATTGAACAGTTTAAACTGTCCATTGCAATATTTTGACGACAGACTTTGGGCAAATTTGAACAGTTTTAACAGTTGTAAAATAAAGCGAAAATTTGCTTTATTGCTAATTTTAATATTAGTCGTGGTTTTTTGTAGTAAATTATTTGATTTGGTGATTGTAATAGTTTTGAAATATTGTTTTATTTAAGTGCCCATTGCAAACTTTTGACGACAGAAGTTGGGCAAATTTGAAAAGTTTTAACTATTGTGAAATAAAGCTAAAATTTGCTTTATTGCTTATTTTAATATCAGTCGTAGTTTTTTGTAGTATATTATTTGATTTGGTGGTTGCAATAGTTTTGAAATATTGTTTTATTTAAGTGCCCATTCCAATCTGTTGACGGCAGAATTTGGGCAATGTGGACAGTTTTAACTGTTGTAAAATAAAATAAAAATTAGCTGTGTTGCTAATTTTAATATTAGTCGTGGTTTTTTTGTAGTAAATTATTTGATTTGGTGGTTGTAATAGTTTTGAAATATTGTTTTATTTAAGTGTCTAGTGCAATATGTTGACTGCAGAATTTGGGCAAATTTGAACAGTTTTAACTATCGTAAATTAAAGTTAAAAATTTGCCTTATTGCTAATTTTAGTATTAGGCGTAGTTTTTTGTAGTAAATTATTTGATTTGGTGGTTGTAATAGTTTTGAAATATTGTTTTATTTAAGTGTCTAGTGCAATATGTTGACTGCAGAATTTGGGCAAATTTGAACAGTTTTAACTATTGTAAAATAAAGCTAAAAATTGCTTCTATGCTAATTTTAATACTAGTCGTAGTTTGTTTGTAGTAACTTATTTGATTTGATTTTTGCAATATTTTTGAAATATTGTTTTATTGAAGTGCCCAGTCCAATCTGTTGACGGCAGAATTTGGGCAATGTGGACAGTTTTAACTGTTGTAAAATAAAATAAAAATTTGCTTTATTGCTAATTTTAATATAAGTCGTGGCTTTTGTAGTTAAATATTTGATTTGGTGGTTGTAATAGTTTTGAAATATTGTTTTATTTAAGTGCCCAGTAGGATCTGTTGGCGGCAGTATTTGGGCAAATTTGAACATTTTAAACTGTCCATTGCAATATTTTGACGACAGAATTTGGGCAAATTTGATTAGTTTTAACTATCCTAAAATAAAGCTAAAATTTGCTTTATTGCTAATTTTAATACTAGTCGTGGTTTTTTGTAGTAAATTATTTGATTTGGTGGTTGTAATAGTTTTGAAATATTGTTTTATTTAAGTGTCTAGTGCAATATGTTGACTGCAGAATTTGGGCAAATTTGAACAGTTTTAACTATTGTAAAATAAAGCTAAAAATTGCTTCTATGCTAATTTTAATACTAGTCGTAGTTTGTTTGTAGTAACTTATTTGATTTGATTTTTGCAATATTTTTGAAATATTGTTTTATTGAAGTGCCCAGTCCAATCTGTTGACGGCAGAATTTGGGCAATGTGGACAGTTTTAACTGTTGTAAAATAAAATAAAAATTTGCTTTATTGCTAATTTTAATATAAGTCGTGGCTTTTGTAGTTAAATATTTGATTTGGTGGTTGTAATTGTTTTGAAATATTGTTTTATTTAAGTGCCCAGTAGGATCTGTTGGCGGCAGTATTTGGGCAAATTTGAACATTTTAAACTGTCCATTGCAATATTTGGACGACAGAATTTGGGCAAATTTGAACAGTTCTAACTATCGTAAAATAAAGCTAAAATTTGCTTTATTGCTAATTTTAATATAAGTAGTAGTTTTTTGTAGTAAATTATTTGTTTTGGTGGTTGCAATAATTTTGAAATATTGTTTTATTGAAGTGCCCAGTCCAATCTGTTGACGGCAGAATTTGGGCAATGAAATATAATTTTAATATTAGTCGTAGTTTTTTTGTAGTAAAATTTTTGATTTGGTGGTTGCACTAATTTTGAAATATTGTTTTATTTAAGTGCCCAGTCCAATATGTTGACGGCAGAATTTGGGCAATGTGGACAGTTTTAACTGTTCTAAAATAAAGTAAAAATTTGCCTTATTGCTAATTTTAATATTTATCGTGGTTTTTTGTAGAAAATTATTTGATTTGGTGGTTGTAATAGTTTTGAAATATTGTTTTATTTAAGTGTTTAGTGCAATATGTTGACAGCAGAATTTGGGCAAATTTGAAAAGTTTTAACTATCCTAAAATAAAGCTAAAATTTGCTTCTATGCTAATTTTAATACTAGTCGTAGTTTGTTTGTAGTAACTTATTTGATTTGATTGTTGCAATATTTTTGAAATATTGTTTTATTGAAGTGCCCAGACCAATCTGTTGACGGCAGAATTTGGACAGTGTGGACAGTTTTAACTGTTGTAAAATAAAATAAAAATTTGCTTTATTGCTAATTTTAATATTAGTCGTGGTTTTTGTAGTTAATTATTTGATTTGGTGGTTGTAATAGTTTTGAAATATTGTTTTATTTAAGTGCCCAGTCCAATCTGTTGACGGCAAAATTTGGGCAAATTTGAACAGTTTAAACTGTCCATTGCAATATTTTGACGACAGAATTTGGGCAAATTTGAACAGTTTTAACTATCGTAAAATAAAGCTAAAATTTGCTTTATTGCTTATTTTAATATTAGTCGTGGTTTTTTGTAGTAAATTATTTGATTTGGTGGTTGTAATAGTTTTGAAATATTGTTTTATTTAAGTGTCTAGTGCAATATGTTGACTGCAGAATTTGGGCAAATTTGAACAGTTTTAACTGTTGTAAAATAAAATAAAAATTTGCTTTATTGCTAATTTTAATATTAGTCGTGGTTTTTGTAGTTAATTATTTGATTTGGTGGTTGTAATAGTTTTGAAATATTGTTTTATTTAAGTGCCCAGTCCAATCTGTTGACGGCAGAATTTGGGCAAATTTGAACAGTTTAAACTGTCCATTGCAATATTTTGACGACAGAATTTGGGCAAATTTGAACAGTTTTAACTATCGTAAAATAAAGCTAAAATAAAATAAAAATTTGCTTTATTGCTTATTTTAATATTAGTCGTGGTTTTTTGCAGTAAATTATTTGATTTGGTGGTTGTAATAGTTTTGAAATATTGTTTTATTTAAGTGTCTAGTGCAATATGTTGACTGCAGAATTTGGGCAAATTTGAACAGTTTTAACTATCGTAAAATAAAGTTAAAAATTTGCTTTATTGCTAATTTTAGTATTATGCGTAGTTTTTTTGTAGCAAATTATTTGATTCGGTGGTTGCAATAATTTTGAAATATTGTTTTATTTAAGTGCCCAGTCCAATCTGTTGACGGCAGAATTTGGCAATATGGACAGTTTTAACTGTTGTAAAATAAAATAAAAATTTGCTTTATTGCTAATTTTAAAATAAGTCGTGGTTTTTGTAGTTAATTATTTGATTTGGTGGTTGTAATAGTTTTGAAATATTGTTTTATTTAGGTGCCCTGTAGGATCTGTTGGCGGCAGTATTTGGGCAAATTTGAACATTTTAAACTGTCCATTGCAATATTTGGACGACAGAATTTGGGCAAATTTGAACAGTTCTAACTATCGTAAAATAAAGCTAAAATTTGCTTTATTGCTAATTTTAATATTAGTAGAAGTTTTTTGTATTAAATTATTTGTTTTGGTGGTTGCAATAATTTTGAAATATTGTTTTATTTAAGTGCCCAGTCCAATCTGTTGACGGCAGAATTTGGGCAAATTTGAACAGTTTAAACTGTCCATTGCAATATTTTGACGACAGAATTTGGGCAAATTTGATTAGTTTTAACTATCCTAAAATAAAGCTAAAATTTGCTTTATTGCTAATTTTAATATTAGTCGTGGTTTTTTGTAGTAAATTATTTGATTTGGTGGTTGTAATAGTTTTGAAATATTGTTTTATTTAAGTGTCTAGTGCAATATGTTGACTGCAGAATTTGGGCAAATTTGAACAGTTTTAACTGTTGTAAAATAAAATAAAAATTTGCTTTATTGCTAATTTTAATATTAGTCGTGGTTTTTTTGCAGTTAATTATTTGATTTGGTGGTTGTAATAGTTTTGAAATATTGTTTTATTTAAGTGCCCAGTAGAATCTGTTGGCGGCAGTATTTGGGCAAATTTGAACAGTTTAAACTGTCCATTGCAATATATTGACGACAGAATTTGGGCAAATTTTAACAGTTTTAACTATCGTAAAATAATGCTAATTTTAATATTAGTCGTAGTTTTTTTGTAGCAAATTATTTGTTTTGGTGGTTGCAATAATTTTTAAATATTGTTTTATTTAAGTGCCCAGTCCAATCTGTTGACGGCAGAATTTGGGCAATGTGGACAGTTTTAATTGTTGTAAAATAAAATAAAAATTTGCTTCATTGCTAATATTAATATTAGTTGTGGTTTTTTGTAGTAAATTATTTGATTTGGTGGTTGTAATAGTTTTGTAATATTGTTTTATTTAAGTGCCCAGTGGGATCTTTTGCGGCAGTATTTGGGCAAATTTGAACATTTTAAACTGTCCATTGCAATATTTTAACGACAGAATTTGGGCAAATTTGAACAGTTTTAACTATCGTAAAATAAAGCTAAAATGCCTTACTGCTTTATTGCTAATTTTAATATTAGTAGTAGTTTTTTGTAGTATATTATTTGTTTTGGTGGTTGCAATAATTTTGAAATATTGTTTTATTTAAGTGCCCAGTCCAATCTGTTGACGGCAGAATTTGGGCAATGTGGACAGTTGTAACTGTTCTAAAATAAGGTAAAAATTTGCCTTATTGCTAATTTTAATATTAGCCGTGGTTTTTTGTAGTAAATTATTTGATTTGGTGGTTGTAATAGTTTTGAAATATTGTTATATTGAAGTGCCCAGTCCAATCTGTTGACGGCAGAATTTGGGCAAATTTGAACAGTTTAAACTGTCCATTGCAATATTTTGACGACAGAATTTGGGCAAATTTGAACAGTTTTAACTATCGTAAAATAAAGCTAAAATTTGCTTTATTGCTAATTTTAATATTAGTCGTGGTTTTTTGTACTAAATTATTTGATTTGGTGGTTGTAATAGTTTTGAAATATTGTTTTATTTAAGTGTTTAGTGCAATATGTTGACTGCAGAATTTGGGCAAATTTGAACAGTTTTAACTATCGTAAAATAAAGCTAAAATTTGCTTCTATGCTAATTTTAATACTAGTCGTAGTTTGTTTGTAGTAACTTATTTGATTTGATTGTTGCAATATTTTTGAAATATTGTTTTATTGAAGTGCCCAGTCCAATCTGTTGACGGCAGAATTTGGGCAATGTGGACAGTTTTAACTGTTGTAAAATAAAATAAAAATTTGCTTTATTGCTAATTTTAATATTAGTCGTGGTTTTTGTAGTTAATTATTTGATTTGGTGGTTGTAATAGTTTTGAAATATTGTTTTATTTAAGTGCCCAGTGAAATCTGTTGGCGGCAGTATTTGGGCAAATTTGAACAGTTTAAACTGTCCATTGCAATATACGACAGAATTTGGGCAAATTTTAACAGTTTTAACTATCGTAAAATAATGCTAATTTTAATATTAGTCGTAGTTTTTTTGTAGCAAATTATTTGTTTTGGTGGTTGCAATAATTTTTAAATATTGTTTTATTTAAGTGCCCAGTCCAATCTGTTGACGGCAGAATTTGGGCAATGTGGACAGTTTTAATTGTTGTAAAATAAAATAAAAATTTGCTTCATTGCTAATATTAATATTAGTTGTGGTTTTTTGTAGTAAATTATTTGATTTGGTGGTTGTAATAGTTTTGTAATATTGTTTTATTTAAGTGCCCAGTGGGATCTTTTGCGGCAGTATTTGGGCAAATTTGAACATTTTAAACTGTCCATTGCAATATTTTAACGACAGAATTTGGGCAAATTTGAACAGTTTTAACTATCGTAAAATAAAGTTAAAATGCCTTACTGCTTTATTGCTAATTTTAATATTAGTAGTAGTTTTTTGTAGTATATTATTTGTTTTGGTGGTTGCAATAATTTTGAAATATTGTTTTATTTAAGTGCCCAGTCCAATCTGTTGACGGCAGAATTTGGGCAATGTGGACAGTTGTAACTGTTCTAAAATAAGGTAAAAATTTGCCTTATTGCTAATTTTAATATTAGCCGTGGTTTTTTGTAGTAAATTATTTGATTTGGTGGTTGTAATAGTTTTGAAATATTGTTATATTGAAGTGCCCAGTCCATTGCAATATTTTGACGACAGAATTTGGGCAAATTTGAACAGTTTTAACTATCGTAAAATAAAGCTAAAATTTGCTTTATTGCTAATTTTAATATTAGTCGTGGTTTTTTGTAGTAAATTATTTGATTTGGTGGTTGTAATAGTTTTGAAATATTGCTTTATTTAAGTGCCTAGTGCAATATGTTGACTGCAGAATTTGGGCAAATTTGAACAGTTTTAACTATTGTAAAATAAAGCTAAAAATTGCTTCTATGCTAATTTTAATACAGGTCGTAGTTTGTTTGTAGTAACTTATTTGATTTGATTTTTGCAATATTTTTTGAAATATTGTTTTATTGAAGTGCCCAGTCCAATCTGTTGACGGCAGAATTTGGGCAATGTGGACAGTTTTAACTGTTGTAAAATAAAATAAAAATTTGCTTTATTGCTAATTTTAATATAAGTCGTGGCTTTTGTAGTTAAATATTTGATTTGGTGGTTGTAATAGTTTTGAAATATTGTTTTATTTAAGTGCCCAGTAGGATCTGTTGGCGGCAGTATTTGGGCAAATTTGAACATTTTAAACTGTCCATTGCAATATTTTGACGACAGAATTTGGGCAAATTTGATTAGTTTTAACTATCCTAAAATAAAGCTAAAATTTGCTTTATTGCTAATTTTAATATTAGTCGTGGTTTTTTGTAGTAAATTATTTGATTTGGTGGTTGTAATAGTTTTGAAATATTGTTTTATTTAAGTGTCTAGTGCAATATGTTGACTGCAGAATTTGGGCAAATTTGAACAGTTTTAACTATTGTAAAATAAAGCTAAAAATTGCTTCTATGCTAATTTTAATACTAGTCGTAGTTTGTTTGTAGTAACTTATTTGATTTGATTTTTGCAATATTTTTGAAATATTGTTTTATTGAAGTGCCCAGTCCAATCTGTTGACGGCAGAATTTGGGCAATGTGGACAGTTTTAACTGTTGTAAAATAAAATTGTTGTGTATGGCGATATGAAGTGACACGATCAGGTTAAACGCTAAGTCTCGAGTGATTTTATTTGGGAGAGCTGAGAGTGGCCCAGAGTTGCCAACGGGAAAGGTATCTAACATTGAATGTAAAGAGTTTGAGATTTAACAGAATTTGCTTATACATAACACATCTCCTCCCTTAATTATCAACGATTAGAATTTAGTTTAGGTTTCCTAAAGTCCTTTGGCTGAAAACGATCGACTTCTTGGCGAACTCTGGAGCTCTGGCGTACTGGTATGCCAGAATAACGGCGCGTTCGTTGAATCTGCTGCGGATGCTGAATAGGCTCTGTAGTGCGAGATGCTGGAACAGACTCAGGACACTGAACGGCTGGCAGGGTTGATGGTTGGTCTTGTCGTTGTGATGCTTGACTGGAACACGGTTTAGGAAGTTCAGGCATCCACCAAAACTCTGGAGTCTTCTCAATGTAGTTATCTTCTGACAACTTCGGTTTTAGTTGGTTAAAATGGCGCTTGATATAGCCATTTGTGGTGCGAACGATGAAAAGCATTTTTCCAATTGGACGGTCAATTATGCCTTCAATCCACTTTTCTCCTCGTGCATAGTTTCGAGCGTAGACCTTTTGATTTGAGGAATATTTGGTCACTGGCTGCTTAGCTTCGACAGGCTGCTCGAAAAGTTGAGTGAGTACGGTGCGGACCGCTCGACCATGAATTAACTCGGCAGGAGTTTTTCCTTGGGCGTTTGGCGTGAATCTGTAAGATGAAAGATATTTCGTTACAGCTACTCGCAGTGGTATACCGTCTTGGAGGTTCTTCTTGACTGAGAACTTGAACGTCTGCACAAAACGCTCTGCTAATCCGTTGGATGCTGGGTGAAACGGTGCTGTGGTAATATGTTTTATTCCGTGTAGCTTGCAGAACTCTCCAAAAGCGTCAGCTGTAAGCTGAGGACCGTTGTCGCTGACCATGGTTTTTGGGTATCCTTCGATGGCGAAAATTGAAGATAATGCTGCGATCGTGTTGCTGGTCGTCGTGGATGACATTTGAACGACGAATGGAAACTGTGAGTAGGCGTCGACGCATATAAGCCACATTGCATCGAAGATTGGGCCGGCGAAGTCGATGTGAATTCGCTCCCATGCTGTTGTTGCTGCTGGCCAACTCTGGTATTCTCGCGGTGGTGCAGGATTGTTGCACTTGCAGATGCCACATGACTGTGCGATGTTTTTGATGTCTTCGTCTATGGTAGGCCACCAGACATGCTGTCTAGCCAGTTGCTTCATGCGAACGATGCCCCAGTGTCCTTCATGTAAAAGCTTCAGGATATGGGCGTGTAGACTGGCTGGAATTACAACACGATTATTGTCTGTTTGTAGGCAGAGTAAATTTTGGTTGATGGTAAGGGCAAGTTTTCGGTTGAAATATGGCAATAAGGCTTCTTTGCCTTGTTGAAGTTTCTCTGGCCATCCTGTGGAAACATACTGCAGGACTTGCTGGAGAATTTTATCGTTGTCCATGTGTTTGCGAATAGACAATGCATTAATTGGTGGTGAAAGTTCGACTATGGCGTTACAAGCTTCCTCTTCTTTGTCGAAGTCTGGATCTTCACCCACCGGAAGGCGCGAAAGCGCATCTGCGTTGCCATGTGCAGATGTGGATCGATACTTGATATCGTAGCTGTAGGCCATGAGAATGATGCCCCAACGTTGTAGCCTGTTTGACGTCATCAAAGGAAGATGCTTGCCTGGATTGAAAATGCTTACAAGCGGCTTGTGGTCTGTTATGAGGATGAACTTTCTTCCGTATAAGTACTGATGAAAACGCTTGACTCCGAATATTATGGAAAGTCCTTCCTTTTCGATTTGGCTGTACCTCACCTGATGCTTGTCTAGTGTTTTCGAAGCAAAAACAATGGGCCTCTCTGAGCCATCAGGCTGAAGATGCGAAAGAACTACGCCGATCCCGAAAGATGAAGCATCTGTGGCAAGCACTAGAGGTAATTTTTCGTCGAAATGTGCTAGCTGCGTTGCGTTGATGATGTGATATTTTAGAGCTGTGAATGCCTTTTGCTGTTGTGGACCAAAACAGTAAGTTACATCCTTTCTGCGAAGTTGGTTCAATGGAGCAGCCAACTGCGAATAGTTCGGAATAAAGTTACAGTAATAATTTACTTTACCCATGAATGCTTCCAATTGTTGTAAGTTAGAAGGCGGACTCAATAGTTTTACAGCCTCTAAGCCTGACCTATCTGGAAGAATCCCGTTTGCGCTGATTCTTCGTCCCAAATATTCGATTTCGTCCTCGAAAAAAAAACATTTTTGTCTTTTGCATCTGATGCCGTTTTCCTGCAAAACGCTAAGAACTTTTTCGATACGGTTCAGATGTTCTTCGCTTGTAGGTGCTGAGATAATGATGTCGTCTAAATAGTTACCACAGCCCTCAATACCCTTCAGAAGCTGCTCAAGGTATCTCTGGAAAATTGCCGGTGCGCTGGCAATTCCGTAAGGAAGACGCTGATATTGAAATAGGCCCAGTGGAGTGTTAACGACCATGATTTTCTTTGAAGATTCATCCAATTCCATCTGTAGATACGCGTCCTTGAGATCTATTTTGCTGAACTGCTTTCCATGCCGGATGATGTGAAACAAAGATTCTTTTGTTGGCAATGGATATTGTTCAATATCTATTTGTGCGTTGACTGCTTGCTTAAAATCGCCACAAATACGAATATCGCCACCTGGCTTAGGTGCGAGCACAATCGGGGATGCCCAATTGCTGAACTTGACTGGTTTCCAAATTCCTGCTTGTGTGAGTCTGTCTGCTTCTGCTTTGAATTTGTCCATTTGTGCGAATGGAATTTGGCGACTTTTATAAAATTTTGGCGTTGCCGAAGATTTTAAAAATACGCTGGCTTTGAAATTTTGTATGACGCCCATGACAGGTTCGAAGACGTCCTTGTATTTGTTGCAGAGGTCAGTTACTTTGTCATACTGCACCTCGTAAATGTTCGACACCTGCACGATATCGAATCCAAATGTTTTAAAAAGATCCATACCGAAAAGATTGGTCGACGTTCCGACATTGGCTACGATTATGACCACTTCTTCTTCTCTTTCACCGCATTTTGCGACAGTGTGCAGTTCCCCTAGCAATGGTATGGGTGTATGCCCAAATGCATGTAAAACACGGGAACACTTCTGCAATTTCGGCTTGTTCAGCAAGGTGTATGTATTGGAGTTTATGACTGATGCTGTTGCTCCGGAGTCCATTTGAAACGAAATAACTTGGTCAAATATCTTTAGATCAATGATTTTCCTGTTTAGTTGCCTTTGGACCTGACCTGTGACACTGTATACCGCTTCGATATCTTCAACTTCGTTTGCTTGGTTGTTTCTGGGCTTTTTCTTTGTGTTTTTTGACATACAGACTACAGCTATATGGCCTTTTCTACCGCATTTGTGACATACGGCATCACGAAACTTGCAATTCTCTCTCTGATGAGAGTGTCCACAGCCCGAGCATGATTTTAGGTCATTATTATTTGATCTGGCAAGGTTCCTAGTGCTCTCTGGCTTCTTTATGTATTGGTGTAATGCATTTACTTGGTCCGGCTTCTGGACGGTCTCTTTCAGCGCTGCAATGGTTTTTGTTGTTGTCTCATAAGTTTCTGCAATTATGAGCACATCTTCAAGAGTTGGCTGTGACTTTTGAAGAGCAGATGCCCGAACGGCCTCAAAAGGTGTATGTACTATGATCTGATCTCGTATCATTTCATCTACATAGTTTGACAAACAACCATTAGCGATGCATACAAATTGGCATTCACGAGCGATCCCGCGCAAGTCGGCTACCCACTCCCTATGTGTTTGTGAATGCTTCATCTCTCTTTTGAAAAACTCATAACGAGCTGCGACAATATGGCGTTTTGTGGTGAAATGTTCAGTGAGCTTGTCTGTGAGCTCCTTGTATGTGAATGTGCTTAAATTGTTGCTCCCGAATAGATTTTTAAGTAGTTCAAACACATTGATACCACACCAGGACAGGAAATAGGCTTTTTGTTTTTGATCTGCACTAACCGAGTAAGCGTTAAAGTGCTGGGATAATTGTTCTAGGTATGACTCCCAGTTTTGATTGTCTTTGTCGAATTTATGGAACGGAGGACACATAGACGATTCACCCGCGTGGCTTGAATCACTAGCACTTGGAGATGCATTTTTTTCGAGCATTTCTTGCATCCAGTTACGTTGTTGTTCCAAAAGAGTTTTAGTAATTTGTTGCTGTTGATCAAGCATTTTTTGTAACGTATTTGCATCTGCCTCCATCTTGATGTATGTACATCAACGACTACACGACACGATTGTACACAAGAATGTTGATTCCTGCGGCTAATATCTGTTTTTCTGTTCGGTGCCAATTATCTTGATGAGTATCAACGACTAATCGACACGATTATACACAAGAATGATGATTCCTGCGGCTATTTTCTGATTTTTTCCTCGTCGCCAATATGTTGTGTATGGCGATATGAAGTGACACGATCAGGTTAAACGCTAAGTCTCGAGTGATTTTATTTGGGAGAGCTGAGAGTGGCCCAGAGTTGCCAACGGGAAAGGTATCTAACATTGAATGTAAAGAGTTTGAGATTTAACAGAATTTGCTTATACATAACAAAAATAAAAATTTGCTTTATTGCTAATTTTAATATAAGTCGTGGCTTTTGTAGTTAAATATTTGATTTGGTGGTTGTAATAGTTTTGAAATATTGTTTTATTTAAGTGCCCAGTAGGATCTGTTGGCGGCAGTATTTGGGCAAATTTGAACATTTTAAACTGTCCATTGCAATATTTGGACGACAGAATTTGGGCAAATTTGAACAGTTCTAACTATCGTAAAATAAAGCTAAAATTTGCTTTATTGCTAATTTTAATATTAGTAGTAGTTTTTTGTAGTAAATTTTTTTTTTTGGTGGTTGCAATAATTTTGAAATATTGTTTTATTGAAGTGCCCAGTCCAAACTGTTGACGGCAGAATTTGGGCAATGAAATATAATTTTAATATTAGTCGTAGTTTTTTTGTAGTAAAATTTTTGATTTGGTGGTTGCACTAATTTTGAAATATTGTTTTATTTAAGTGCCCAGTCCAATATGTTGACGGCAGAATTTGGGCAATGTGGACAGTTTTAACTGTTCTAAAATAAAGTAAAAATTTGCCTTATTGCTAATTTTAATATTAATCGTGGTTTTTTGTAGAAAATTATTTGATTTGGTGGTTGTAATAGTTTTGAAATATTGTTTTATTTAAGTGTTTAGTGCAATATGTTGACTGCAGAATTTGGGCAAATTTGAACAGTTTTAACTATCCTAAAATAAAGCTCAAATTTGCTTCTATGCTAATTTTAATACTAGTCGTAGTTTGTTTGTAGTAACTTATTTGATTTGATTGTTGCAATATTTTTGAAATATTGTTTTATTGAAGTGCCCAGACCAATCTGTTGACGGCAGAATTTGGACAATGTGGACAGTTTTAACTGTTGTAAAATAAAATAAAAATTTGCTTTATTGCTAATTTTAATATTAGTCGTGGTTTTTGTAGTTAATTATTTGATTTGGTGGTTGTAATAGTTTTGAAATATTGTTTTATTTAAGTGCCCAGTCCAATCTGTTGACGGCAGAATTTGGGCAAATTTGAACAGTTTAAACTGTCCATTGCAATATTTTGACGACAGAATTTGGGCAAATTTGAACAGTTTTAACTATCGTAAAATAAAGCTAAAATTTGCTTTATTGCTTATTTTAATATTAGTCGTGGTTTTTTGTAGTAAATTATTTGATTTGGTGGTTGTAATAGTTTTGAAATATTGTTTTATTTAAGTGTCTAGTGCAATATGTTGACTGCAGAATTTGGGCAAATTTGAACAGTTTTAACTATCGTAAAATAAAGTTAAAAATTTGCTTTATTGCTAATTTTAGTATTATGCGTAGTTTTTTTGTAGCAAATTATTTGATTCGGTGGTTGCAATAATTTTGAAATATTGTTTTATTTAAGTGCCCAGTCCAATCTGTTGACGGCAGAATTTGGCAATGTGGACAGTTTTAACTGTTGTAAAATAAAATAAAAATTTGCTTTATTGCTAATTTTAAAATAAGTCGTGGTTTTTGTAGTTAATTATTTGATTTGGTGGTTGTAATAGTTTTGAAATATTGTTTTATTTAGGTGCCCAGTAGGATCTGTTGGCGGCAGTATTTGGGCAAATTTGAACATTTTAAACTGTCCATTGCAATATTTGGACGACATAATTTGGGCAAATTTGAATAGTTCTAACTATCGTAAAATAAAGCTAAAATTTGCTTTATTGCTAATTTTAATATTAGTAGAAGTTTTTTGTATTAAATTATTTGTTTTGGTGGTTGCAATAATTTTGAAATATTGTTTTATTTAAGTGCCCAGTCCAATCTGTTGACGGCAGAATTTGGGCAAATTTGAACAGTTTAAACTGTCCATTGCAATATTTTGACGACAGAATTTTGGCAAATTTGATTAGTTTTAACTATCCTAAAATAAAGCTAAAATTTGCTTTATTGCTAATTTTAATATTAGTCGTGGTTTTTTGTAGTAAATTATTTGATTTGGTGGTTGTAATAGTTTTGAAATATTGTTTTATTTAAGTGTCTAGTGCAATATGTTGACTGCAGAATTTGGGCAAATTTGAACAGTTTTAACTGTTGTAAAATAAAATAAAAATTTGCTTTATTGCTAATTTTAATATTAGTCGTGGTTTTTTTGCAGTTAATTATTTGATTTGGTGGTTGTAATAGTTTTGAAATATTGTTTTATTTAAGTGCCCAGTAGAATCTGTTGGCGGCAGTATTTGGGCAAATTTGAACAGTTTAAACTGTCCATTGCAAAATATTGACGACAGAATTTGGGCAAATTTTAACAGTTTTAACTATCGTAAAATAATGCTAATTTTAATATTAGTCGTAGTTTTTTTGTAGCAAATTATTTGTTTTGGTGGTTGCAATAATTTTTAAATATTGTTTTATTTAAGTGCCCAGTCCAATCTGTTGACGGCAGAATTTGGGCAATGTGGACAGTTTTAATTGTTGTAAAATAAAATAAAAATTTGCTTCATTGCTAATATTAATATTAGTTGTGGTTTTTTGTAGTAAATTATTTGATTTGGTGGTTGTAATAGTTTTGTAATATTGTTTTATTTAAGTGCCCAGTGGGATCTTTTGCGGCAGTATTTGGGCAAATTTGAACATTTTAAACTGTCCATTGCAATATTTTAACGACAGAATTTGGGCAAATTTGAACAGTTTTAACTATCGTAAAATAAAGCTAAAATGCCTTACTGCTTTATATTTAATATTAGTAGTAGTTTTTTGTAGTATATTATTTGTTTTGGTGGTTGCAATAATTTTGAAATATTGTTTTATTTAAGTGCCCAGTCCAATCTGTTGACGGCAGAATTTGGGCAATGTGGACAGTTGTAACTGTTCTAAAATAAGGTAAAAATTTGCCTTATTGCTAATTTTAATATTAGCCGTGGTTTTTTGTAGTAAATTATTTGATTTGGTGGTTGTAATAGTTTTGAAATATTGTTATATTGAAGTGCCCAGTCCAATCTGTTGACGGCAGAATTTGGGCAAATTTGAACAGTTTAAACTGTCCATTGCAATATTTTGACGACAGAATTTGGGCAAATTTGAACAGTTTTAACTATCGTAAAATAAAGCTAAAATTTGCTTTATTGCTAATTTTAATATTAGTCGTGGTTTTTTGTACTAAATTATTTGATTTGGTGGTTGTAATAGTTTTGAAATATTGTTTTATTTAAGTGTTTAGTGCAATATGTTGACTGCAGAATTTGGGCAAATTTGAACAGTTTTAACTATCGTAAAATAAAGCTAAAATTTGCTTCTATGCTAATTTTAATACTAGTCGTAGTTTGTTTGTAGTAACTTATTTGATTTGATTGTTGCAATATTTTTGAAATATTGTTTTATTGAAGTGCCCAGTCCAATCTGTTGACGGCAGAATTTGGGCAATGTGGACAGTTTTAACTATTGTAAAATAAAACAAAAATTTGCTTTATTGCTAATTTTAATATTAGTCGTGGTTTTTTGTAGTAAATTATTTTATTTGGTGGTTGCAATAATTTTGAAATATTGTTTTATTTAAGTGCCCAGTCCAATCTGTTGACGGCAGAATTTGGGCAGAATTTGAAAAGTTTAAACTGTCCATTGCAATATTTTGACGACAGAATTTGGGCAAATTTGGACAGTTTTAACTATTGTAAAATAAAGTAAAATTTGCTTTATTGCTTATTTTAATATTAATCGTGGTTTTTTGTAGAAAATTATTTGATTTGGTGGTTGTAATAGTTTTGAAATATTGTTTTATTTAAGTGTTTAGTGCAATATGTTGACTGCAGAATTTGGGCAAATTTGAACAGTTTTAACTATCGTAAAATAAAGTTAAAAATTTGCTTTATTGCTAATTTTAGTATTATTCGTAGTTTGTTTGTAGTAACTTATTTGATTTGGTTGTTGCAATATTTTTGAAATATTGTTTTATTTAAGTGCCCAGTCCAATCTGTTGACGGCAGAATTTGGCAATGTGGACAGTTTTAACTGTTGTAAAATAAAATAAAAATTTGCTTTATTGCTAATATTAATATTAGTCGTGGTTTTTTGTAGTAAATTATTTGATTTGGTGGTTGTAATAGTTTTGAAATATTGTTTTATTTAAGTGCCCAGTAAAATCTGTTGACGGCAGAATTTGGGCAAATTTGAACAGTTTAAACTGTCCATTGCAATATTTTGACGACAGAATTTGGGCAAATTTGAACAGTTTTAACTATCGTAAAATAAAGCTAAAATTTGCTTTATTGCTAATTTTAATATTAGTCGTGGTTTTTTGTAGTAAATTATTTGATTTGGTGGTTGTAATAGTTTTGAAATATTGTTTTATTTAAGTGTCTAGTGCAATATGTTGACTGCAGAATTTGGGCAAATTTGAACAGTTTTAACTATCGTAAAATAAAGTTAAAAATTTGCTTTATTGCTAATTTTAGTATTATGCGTAGTTTTTTTGTAGCAAATTATTTGATTTGGTGGTTGCAATAATTTTGAAATATTGTTTTATTTAAGTGCCCAGTCCAATCTGTTGACGGCAGAATTTGGCAATGTGGACAGTTTTAACTGTTGTAAAATAAAATAAAAATTTGCTTTATTGCTAATTTTAAAATTAGTCGTGGTTTTTGTAGTTAATTATTTGATTTGGTGGTTGTAATAGTTTTGAAATATTGTTTTATTTAGGTGCCCAGTAGGATCTGTTGGCGGCAGTATTTGGGCAAATTTGAACATTTTAAACCGTCCATTGCAATATTTGGACGACATAATTTGGGCAAATTTGAATAGTTCTAACTATCGTAAAATAAAGCTAAAATTTGCCTTATTGCTAATTTTAATATTAGTAGAAGTTTTTTGTATTAAATTATTTGTTTTGGTGGTTGCAATAATTTTGAAATATTGTTTTATTTAAGTGCCCAGTCCAATCTGTTGACGGCAGAATTTGGGCAAATTTGAACAGTTTAAACTGTCCATTGCAATATTTTGACGACAGAATTTTGGCAAATTTGATTAGTTTTAACTATCCTAAAATAAAGCTAAAATTTGCTTTATTGCTAATTTTAATATTAGTCGTGGTTTTTTGTAGTAAATTATTTGATTTGGTGGTTGTAATAGTTTTGAAATATTGTTTTATTTAAGTGTCTAGTGCAATATGTTGACTGCAGAATTTGGGCAAATTTGAACAGTTTTAACTGTTGTAAAATAAAATAAAATTTGCTTTATGCTAATTTTAATATTAGTCGTAGTTTGTTTGCAGTAATTATTTGATTTGGTTGTTGCAATATTTTTGAAATATTGTTTTATTTAAGTGCCCAGTACAATCTGTTGACGGCAGTATTTGGGCAAATGTGGACAGTTTAAACTGTCTGTAAAATATTACACAAATTTGCAAAATTTAACAGTTTTAACTATCGTAAAATAATGCTAAATTTAATATTAGTCGTAGTTTTTTTGTAGTAAATTATTTGATTTGGTGGTTGCAATAATTTTGAAATATTGTTTTATTTAAGTGCCCAGTAGAATCTGTGGCAAATTTGAACAGTTTAAACTATCCATTGCAATATTTCGACGACAGAATTTGGGCAAATTTGAACAGTTTTGACTATTGTAAAATAAAGTAAAATTTGCTTTATTGCTAATTTTAATATTAGTTGTGGTTTTTTGTAGTAAATTATTTGATTTGGTGGTTGTAATAGTTTTGAAATATTGTTTTATTTAAGTGCCCAGTGGGATCTTTTGCGGCAGTATTTGGGCAAATTTGAACATTTTAAACTGTCCATTGCAATATTTTGACTGCAGAATTTGGTCAAATTTGATCAGTTTTAACTATCGTAAAATAAAGCTAAAATTTGCTTTATTGCTAATTTTAATATTAGTCGTAGTTTTTTTCCAGTATATTATTTGATTTAATTGTTGCAATAATTTTTAAATATTGTTTTATTTAAGTGCCCAGTTCAATCTGTTGACGGCAGAATTTGGGCAATGTGGACAGTTTTAAGTGTTGTAAAATAAGATAAAAATTTGCCTTATTGCTAATTTTAATATTAGCCGTGGTTTTTTTGTAGTAAATTATTTGATTTGGTGGTTGTAATAGTTTTGAAATATTGTTATATTGAAGTGCCCAGTCCGAATCTTTGCGGCAGTATTTGGGCAAATTTGAACAGTTTAAACTGTCCATTGCAATATTTTGATGACAGAATTTGGGCAAATTTGAACAGTTTTGACTATCGTAAAATAAAGCTAAAATTTGCTTTATTGCTAATTTTAATATTAGTCGTGGTTTTTTGTAGTAAATTATTTGATTTGGTGGTTGTAATAGTTTTGAAATATTGTTATATTTAAGTGTTTAGTGCAATATGTTGACTGCAGAATTTGGGCAAATTTGAACAGTTTTAACTATCGTAAAATAAAGCTAAAATTTGCTTTATGCTAATTTTAATACTAGTCGTGGTTTGTTTCTAGTAACTTATTTGATTTGATTGTTGTAATATTTTTG
>JAWNOA010000122.1:0-24707 GCA_035046345.1 Drosophila birchii | reverse complement strand
AATAAATCATTTTATATACATTCAACTTTTTTCAGTGTGCATACAATTATTAAAGCAAATAAGCAAAATAAAGTCCAGAAATCTGAAATTTGTGAATTTCTAATCTTTTTTTTAATTTTTGGAGGTACTGTTTATACATTTGTAGCAAAAAGTATAACTTTAATTGATATATTACTAGTTTCTATGTTTTTGAAGGCAAATAATTGAAAATATTAAATTAAAAACAATACAACTTGTATACAAAATTGGTTACATTTAATTGGGGGTCAGAATGAGAATTTAAAATAATTTGTTTGAAAATATAATTACAATAATAATACAATATAATAAAATTGAAAATATGAAATAACAAAATAAATTATAAATGATAAATTACTCAAATATTTTCATATATAAAAAGTAGGTACTTTAATTGTTTTTGTATTTTAATGATAACTATTGTAATATATTTTATATAAAAAAAGTGCTGTATTTTCTATTGATTTTATTTTTTCCTTATTTTACTACATACATATAGAAAGATTAAGCAGAGAGAGAGAGAGGTAATTTACAAATTAAAATTAAAATCTAAATAGAAAATATTTAAAACACAAAACATTGGCTTAGAACTTTTGTGATTCGAACGAGTTAATTCAAAAATTAAAATTAAAATCCAAATAGAACAAATTGAAAACAGCATTTTCTTATAAATTCAATTCAATAAATTAAATACAACCTAGGAAAGTGCTATAACCCACATCATTCCATACCAAATTAAGACTTATTCATTTGTAAAATTCAACTAATATAAAGATTACTGAATCCGAGACTTCCCTTCGCTTCAGCAGTCAACTCAATCTAGCAAAAGAGCAATATTCCAGTTTAAGGCTAATAGTATTTTTGACCTGCAAACCCTTTTGTGCCCGAGATAATATGTCAGCCATGAATATAGCGCTGGTCAAAATCGAAACAAATAAATTCGGAACTGAAATAACTTTAAGCCATTGTCCTAAGGGGGAGAGGAGGCGTGGAAAGTGGCAACTGGCAGCCGGGAAACAAATAAAACCCAAACATGCCGACAAATATTGCAGCTCTCAAAAGTATGCAATCATTTATTGAAATTTTCAGCAGTCAAGCGGCGATTTGTGTTTGCCAATGAATCCCCACCCACACATAACGCACAACCCGGCCAAAACGCTCTCCTGGCCGGGCTCATATGTGAGTGGAGAGTGGAGCAGTGCAATTAACTAACACACAAACGTTGGCCAAAACAAATTTTGGAGCAGAGGACCTAGGATGCGCCACGCAGGACATTGACGAGTCATAAACGGGGCTTGTATGTTTTGGTCAGTTGATTAATATGCGTTCTGTAATCATGACTCAAAGTGTGGGCCTGGGCCTGGGCCCGTGCCTGTGTGCATCGATTGCCGGGGTTTGAGCAAACACCAATGACACAAATCCCGAGATGCGTAACGAGAATTTCAATTTCGAAGTGTGCCTGCCGACCGGCTCAAGTCTCAGCCATTTTTAAATGAAGCCTGAAAGGCGGCTGTGACAACCGCTGCTGCTGCTGCTGGCACCCGCTGCTCGTTTGCATATTAACTCTGGGCCCCGATTTTAATTAGTTTTAACCCGCGACAAAAATGAGCCAAGCTGACAGCCGTGACCAGAATCACGCAGGCTGAGAGAGAGCCTTCGTCTTCTTCTAGCCTAGTGCTTTAAGTCCGGTTTAAAGTTAATGGTGTTGGTAACAATAGGAACAAATATGAGTGGGAAAGAAAAACATATTCCAATACCTAGAACACACCCAGTCGAGGCATAAATACTACAAGCATATCGGTGATGGCCGCTCTCATGTTGGCAAACATATGAAATGGCAACGTCGTCAGCGTTGATTATTATCAAACAGACAGCGAAGAAACGACGAAAGACAGTTGTCGACAGCATCAACAACAAGATTCGTTAAGTTCCGGAGTCAAAGCCAAATAGAGGCCAAGGCATACGAACAGGATAACACCCTAACCATCAGCATTTCATCAAGAACAAAGTTTATTAAAGCCTTTGGTTAGATTTTAATATGTTCTCAGGGGAAAAAAGAATGTAATTCTTAATTAAATTATATTTTATTATATTTTTTGGTTATTATAATAACAAAATAAATAAAACATATAAGGCAGTACTTCCATTTAGGTGTTATGCCCCACCGGAAGCAGTGAATAACCAGACACCCAACGGTCGCAGGGCACTTGGACTGGCTCGTAAAGTCAAACGATGTGAAGACTCTGCACAAACACCCCATCTCCCCCTTATACACCCATCCTCCATCCACAGGCACATATGTGCGACCTGTCAGTTACACGGACAGAGAGCCATTCCTCGGGAACGAACCCCTGCGGCCGCCCCGGCTATCTTGCACCGTTTTATCGGCAAAGCTCCCCTCACTGCGGCTTTTATTTGTCAAACAAAGTATTTTTATTGGCTTTTTTAGGGAGCTCTACCCCCCTCGGTATCCGAAGTCAGCTGACGGTCCCGGCCTGACAGAAGCTCGAGGGGATCATGGGGAATAGCCTGGAATAGCCAGGAGGCCATAGCAAAGGCAAAGGCGGCGCGTGCTCCTTGTCTGCTAAATACTCGACACTTGGTATGTGATTGAAATAATGCCTGGCGATAATCCGTGCCTTATTAAATGGTCCCGGCAACACATTGGCAGTCACCACTGGATTTGGGTCTGGCAGGTGACTAAACTAAACATATATAGTATATGGGGAACCGTTCCAAATTAAAATCTGTTTGCTGCGACACTTTGACAGCCATTTGGCCCTTCGATATATCACCTTTGCTTATCAATAACTCATCTCAAAAAAGGAAAATGACCATCTAAGGAGGCCTAGTACCTGTGGGCTCGATAAAACTTTAATGAAAAGCACCTTGCCGACCTTTATGTTGCTCAAACAAACTATAAACGCTTATTTAAGTTGTGGCTTGAATATAAAATAAGATTAGAGGGAACCACTTTTTGCATTATGGCCAGGAATTAGCAAATACAAAGATAACAAGAACAAGGTGAAGAGCTAAAGACAAGACTTCTATACCCTTACGGGATAAATAAATTAATTTAAAAATGGGAACTATCTTAAGGATGTATAAATAATTTTTCTAAAAATACAGCAAGCTCTTTACAAGACACACAATGATTATACCTAAGATAGAAAAGGTATATATATATACTCCTATCCATTATCCTTTCCAGCTTTAGCTTTGAACACGATTTCAAAAGTTTCAAGTTGACAGCTTTAAAAATCCGCGAGCTATTCCCATAGAATCAGGTGGACTTCAGTGACTTCCCACAAAAACTGCAAAAACTTTGTGAAAGGGCATAAAAAGGAACATCGAGGAGGAGTGGAAAAAATTAAATGCAAACAACGAAATTGGGTGGCAGGCTGCTCAGATACGAAAATGCGTCAATAAAGGGCAAATTCGATTAACTCGCGTTTTGGCAGACAGAGGGGGGGCGGCGGGAGATTAGAACTCAATACGACGGAATCCAATCAGTGCCCCAAATGGGCGCGGAGGGGAGTTGACATTGAAAATTAGGTAAATTACCGCATGGGGCGGTTGCCACACATTTCCCCCTCATGTGCCCCACCGCGATGTGCGTCATATATCTTGGCTGCAACCGCGACACACCGCCAATTTCACTGCGGTCTGTTTCCCAAAAGTTCGCTTCTCGTGTGAAATTCAGCACGTGTTTTTTCCACATTTGTCCGTGTGTATAGTACATCTCTGGCCATTATAAAAAGACACAACAATGATGCTAACAGCAGCAAACAGAAATCGGCTGGACAAATGGCAGATATGTACATATGTCCATATGTGTGTACATATGTAGTTACTCAAACAAGCAGACAAAACAAAAAAATAATAGACAAACCAATCTCCGAAAAACTGGCGAAAAACATTTAGAAACATTGTGGTCGCCTCTCACAGCTGAAATGCCGCGACATGCCATTCGGGTCTGAGGGGGAGATGGGATGGGATGGGTTGGTTCCAGGGATCGGGAGACCGGGAGACTGTTATATAATAAACACACGCGGCTTGGCTTTGTGGACTAACTAGACAGGGGCGGCAGGGCGACAGACAGACACATTGGGTGAGCCTCGAATAGCAGCCACCGGGCTGCTGTCGCTGACACGGTAGCCCGAGGATTTGCCGCAGATTTCTGGCTTCTGGATGTTGTGTTGATGGCGCCGAATCTGGCATTTTGCGCATTTGTTTTTGGCGAACTCGTGCGGGTGGGGAATGAGCTGCGAGCGGCTCCCCTTCCTGTGTGTGCGGGTTAATTAGGGTGGCAGGCAGGTTATCATGAAGTTTGTCGCAGCAACACAATTGAAATTGAACTAATTAATCGCTGAGTCCAGTCATCGTGTTGCGCTCTTGGCACATAAATTTCGCTGGGAAAATTTGCTTACTCCAATTACAAGCTTTAAGTGACGCCCCGACGAACTGTGATTTCATCAGCCGCGCCGCGCCGTCAGTCCGTCAATCAGTCCCATTCCCGGCGAGCAATCAATCAATGCGGAACCGGCCAGTCGTTGCCCTCGTACCCCCTGGACGTGCAACACGTGTTTCCCTCGACAGAGTCCGGCCAGCAACCATGGAGCACGTGATGCCGGACCCCAAATCCCAGCCAAAGCCCCGGACTTGGAATACGAGCATGGATCGTGGTGGCGGCGGCGGCTTCCGATTCACACTATGCGCAATTTCCCAGCTGGATTGCGTCACTCGAACTCGCGCTTTCTGCCGGCGAAGCGGTTTATTTTAAACCTAATTATAAGGCAAGCCCATCGGATTATATGTATGTATTCCCCAGTCGATTTGACTTACATGAATGAATGAAAGCTAGCGCTGATAAGGGAGCAAGCGGAGCGACTGAGGGGCAATATATATGTTCCGACATGCCTCGCGCGTCCCGCTTCCCGGTGGCCGTCTGAAATCTAAAAAAATTGGTCTCAGCACTATGTGGCTACAGACAGGGGTAAATAGTTTATTAATTCAGACCTTTGACTGGTCAATAATATTATTTGTTAAAGAGTAAGTTGGGCTAAAAGCTTTTACTTTTCAGTGGAGCCTTTAAAACTTTAGAAAAAATTCCAGAAAATCGAGTGAAGGTTTAAGATAAGATTTCTGTTTATTTAAGAAAAATTTCTTTAAACAACTTTTGGTTTGAATTTTGTAATTTTGGCTTAAGTAATAATATAATTGTATAGAGTCTAACTTTGGCCTTAAGTTTCTAATTTTAAATTAAGCCCTAAACAAATAAAGATATAATTAAGAAAATGAAATGGAAATTAAAAGTTATACCTATGTTTATTTAAGGAATATTTATTTATACATATCTTAGTTAGGATTTTGAAATTTTTGCTTAAATAAATACCAAAACATAAACTTTACTATAATATTTTTTTGGGCAGTAAAACCAAAAGTTGGACTTGGCTTCTCCGCTTGTTGCTGTATCACTATCATGCGTTGACCTATACAAAATCACCATCTATGTACATATACTATATATGTTTAATTCATAGCCCGTGCTTTATGTGTCTTCGACTACAACAATTGTTCTTCATCAGCGAATCGCTTTAATTCTACGACTGTCGCGAGGCAAAGACAGCCTGACAGACGGCCATTCATCAGAGATGGCCACCACGAGTTGGATTTGACCCCTGCTTGTCACGCGGCTCACGTGCTGTGTTCCCGGCTGGTAGTTAACGGTCTATTAATGCGGTTGCCAGGTGAAAGCCCAAGCGCCTGCCACGCGCTCCCCTACGGCCCATGCGGCGTATGAGTAATACGCGCAACGACCTTCAACAAGTTGCCTAGTTTTACGGGCACCCAACTTGACTTGGACTCGAATGCTGTGCGCTCTGTGTTTGGTTTCTATTTCTCTTTTGACATGCAGGGCGGCAGGAAGCGTACTAATTAGCAAATAAATAAAAACACGCCGGGAAATACGCACCGTGGGCAAACGTGTATCTGTGCTCGACTCTTGCCTTGCCACGGAAGCTGGCAAATTTTTGTGTGTCGATTGCAGGACGACGACTGAAAGGTTTTGCTGCTGCACGTCGTTGAGTCCTATCGGGCAGGAGTCTGCCTTCCTCTCTCCGTCGATTTTTCGGTCGCTCACGTAGGACACGTAATTGAAAATTAACTTGTCTGCCTTGTCGGCACTGACTGGCAGTCGCCGGTTCGCCGCATACCAAAAAGCAGAAGGCAAAACGTTCTCAGTTTCTAAACATGGAAATTTATTCACAATACTTTGGGGGGTTCCTAATTAAAGCTATACACCAACTAACAGAGGAGAGCTCGCTGCGCTACCAGAAGCGGCATTGATGCGCCGAATTCATCCCCTTTCCACTCTGGCACCCAAACACCTCGGCAAACTTCGGCACCTGGCTGAGGGCATAGTTAAGGCGCTGGCTGCCCGTGTCATGGTATATGTCGCCCTCGTCACCGCAGAAAAAGTGCGCAAACTGCAGGAAGTAGAGGCGGCCATCAGCCGGATTGTCCATCCAGTCGCCCCCATAGGTATGCAGCGCCAGCCGGGATCCACTTACATCCGCGGTGCGCTCGTTCAGCATGACAGCGCTGTCATTGAGACAATTCACGGCGTCCGTGTAGCTCGGCACCAGGCCAAGCTGATCGCTAAAATTGCTCATGTGTCCCCAGGCATCGTAGTCAACCAGGTCCGTGTCGAGGGCGTGCATCATCTCATGGCCCAGGGTGTTGGCCAGGTCCCCGTAAAGCAGCGCCGGCCAGAAGTCGGCGTGGAAGAAGGGCAGCCGGACGTAGGAGTACGGCACAAAGATGATGTTGCTCAGGCAGTAGAAGTACGGCGTGGCATCAATGTTGTCCGGAAACTCGGGCTGATGCATATTGAAGCTGTACCAAATCTCGCGCTCCGTTTGATTCGTGGTGCCCTCCAGATCGGAGACGATTGAGTAGTAGTAGAGAAGGCTGTTTAGGTGATTCTCGTAAAAGTCGCGACCCACGACCCATCGGCGATCGACCTCCCAGTAGAATTGGTCGGTTACATTGGGCGGCAAATTGCCCACATTGATGCGCATAAAGTGCACTTTGTCCTTCAGCGCCGATACCAGCTCCTGGCTGAGATTGAAGGGATTGTTGTCCAGGTTCACCTCCAGTTGGCCACGCAGCTGCTCAAATACTCGATGGATGACAAGTTCGTCGGCCCGCCGGCGATTGGCGTAGAATCTGTGCTCGTAGACATAGTTCATCGGCAGATAGAGGGAGCGGCGCATATGGCGGATGCACCGGAGGGATAGAGACATACTAGCCGGACTCCAGTCGGCCAGCGGATTGTGCGGCAGGCCGACAAGATGACTAAGGAACCTGGCCAGGCTGTAGCGATTGAGCAGCAGATTATCTGCTTGGTTGAGATACTCCACCAGGCGCTTGATGGCCTCCAGGTCGTCCACTTGAAAGGCCTGATTGCCATCCACCGACCTCCTGTTGAGCTGCTGCCTTAAGATTTGGTCCCAATCCACTCCGGGCACTTCTGCTCGAATTTCCTTCAGGCTGCGGTTGGTAAAGCTGTCGTCGGGTATTTTCGATCTCTCCAGACTGGTTAGATTTTGCTCCAAGAGTCGGAACTGTTCTCGAAGCTCTTCGTAGGGGGGCCAAGGTCCATCGGACCTAAGTCCATGATGACTAAGGGCATCGTAAATGTCGGGTGTGAGATTCAGGCTCAGGTGGTGATTGTGCGGCAGCAGGAAGAGCATGTGATGGCTGGCATTGTGCCATCGCACCTCCAGCAGCACAAAATGGCCGTGATAGCCATACCGGCCGAGGACAGCCAGCAGCTCGGACCAGTGTGTGGTCTTCAGGGATTCGTGTAAATTCTGGTCCAGCAGCTCCAGATAGCGACCCAGTTTGGGCTTGCCCAGGGCAAGGCAGTCCTGGAAGTGGGTGGCCAGCTTCCTGTACATGGGGAATCGAAAGTAACTGGAATTGTGCCTCAGCTCGGCGAAGAGCTCTTCGTAGTGGTCGTTGATCTGGGCCTCGCTCAAGGTCGTGGCCGTGGCATCGCTGCCATGCTTTTCCCGCCACTTTCCACAGGCATAGGCATAGAAGTCATCGCAGGGCTGCCTCTCGCTGTCCACGTAGCTCATCAGCCGCTCGATGTGCTGCTGATTGACCAACGGATTGCAGTTGTTGTGGTAGGAACAACTACGGTTTAGATTTATGGTGTACGGAGCACTGTGAGCGTAATCGGCACTGGCCAGGAATAGGAAAAGTGTCCACAGTCTGGGGGCCATTTTTATTCTCTGGGAATTATTATCTTTATATTTTTATATATATTTATTTTTTAACACTTCTGGGAAGCTTGAAGCTTCTCTAAGTTGCCCTCATAAACTGCCTATGGCGCTTTGGAGTTCTTTGATTTTAATTTCTCGCTTTCTTTGCCGCATGTCCAACGTAAAAGGAAACGCTTCTATTTTTTGTTTTAATCAATTTAACGCGACGGAGAATGATTCTTGGTATTGTATATTTCGAGCGAATGTTGCGCGATTGCCGCTTGCTTAAATACAACTAAAAACTCGTTTCACGCGGTTTCGATTTTATGTAGATTTCGTATTCGCATTTTCACTCTCCCTGCTGGCAATACGAAATACTTAGCCATACAGGAGCGAGAGCTTCTTGCAGCTCGTCTCTTTTTTATATTTTTTTTTGCTTGGTTAGCTTATCAGCGTTTTAAATACGTCTTTTCGTTTGCTGTGACGAGGTTAGATAAGCACACTTGAAGAAATCAGAGGGAATTTTGAATATCAAAAGCTCTTTATGATTTCCATGCTCTAGGAAATATTTAGGGAGGGAGTTTTGACACTTTTGCAGTGATTTAATATTATAAATAAGCTTTGAAATTTATCATAAATTTGGATTAAAGTTCGATCTATCTCTCTCAAGAATATCTTAATTCTTCAACCAATTTTTCAAACTCTTTTTAAGATTCATTTAAATATATTTTATTTGAAAGAAATACTATAAATTAAATAAAATCAATAATGTTAATGCTTTCCTTAGCAGTTTAGTGTAAGAACTTCTAAATATCTGTCAGTGTATGCTGGATGACACTCAATACTCAATACTATTATTACTTGTAACAATTCGAATTTTAGTTATAAGTTAAGATTGCCGCTGGCAAGGCGCCTGATAAGAGATTCGAATTAATAAATGACGCAATTGAAAGTGCAATTCATGATTGCGATTAACCTCAAGCACGAGACATATTCTGCCTCAGCACCACCCAGTGCCCCGTCTATAATATATACTATATATGTTCCCGATTATGTTCATGTTCAGATAATGCTCTAACCATGCTTTTGTGGTCGCTCTGCCACCTAATGGGGGCTTGTCAAAGGTGCCTTGGAATATACCATAGAAGCGACAGCGATTTCGGCAAATGAATCTCTACTTTGTGTGCCTCTTAAGAGTCTAATTATATAGCATATATATAGTATGTGAAATCTTGCTTAAGCTTTGTTGAAATAAACACAGAATATTCCATATTCTATATTCATTGCAAATCTTTTTTTTATAATTATACACATCAACGGCTCCTAATCAGCAAAGTTCAATCCCTCGTTTAATATTAAATGAATGCGTTTTAATTAATTTGCAAGACACTCTTTTATTTATCCATTAGCGGCACGGTAAAAATGCCGCAATATTAATTAATTAATCGATTTAATACACACGATGCTTTAACAAGCGAAAATACCTTTCGCTATAAATCAGAGGGAGACGTCGCACGAATTTATGCAAATTTTATTGAAAATGCTTTAAATGTGTTTATGCGTGGCAAACGCCAAAGAACTGAGCCTGAAACTGGGCGCCGTGTTTATCAAAGAGTAAAGGCAAGCGATAATTATTTATATTAAAAATTTCACTTTTTCGGCACATAACTCATTAAATGCCATACAGACAAAAGGCCGCGTCAGTTTGGCCAAAAGCAGCGGTATGCCGTATAAAGCGAAATATGCAATTTAATTTATTAATAAATTAAAAGAGCGGCAAACGGCAAACGAAAATTAATCTGCGCCGGGGCCAAAGAGATTCGAGAAGAATGCGAGTCGTTAACGGGTCAATGGCAACACAACACTTCCGTTGGTAGTTGGTAGCTGGATGTTGGATGCTGGATCCTGGAAGTGGCGGCCCAGCCCGCTTCACTGCATCGCCGGCAAAGAAGGATGGCCCTGGGTGGCGCCTCGTTTGAGCACCCAATTCATATTTCAAGCACGCTTCGTGGGTCGCTCGCCTTATCGAAGCCATCGAAGTGAATTCTTTGCGTCACGTTGATCATGGTCAAGCGGATGAGCGGATGATTTCTCATCCCAGGCAGCAAGCAGCTTTCGTTGAAATTTAAAACATGGCCCAAAAGTACAGTCAACAAACTAGGATTTAAACATAAAATTCAAGAGTCCTTTTAGTTAATTATATATAATTATATTCCCAAATAAATAGGAATTCTGACCCAGTAGATAGATGGCTTTAATCTCATGAGTAGTTTACTAGGTATTTCATTTTCGTTGCCCTCCACTTAATCTCCCCATTTTCTACTGATTTCGATGGCATTAAAAGTATATCTGCGGTTCGTTTCCACTCCACTCCACAGTCCACGGACTGCTCTTACTTTTAAAAGCCAGACACAGTGAAAGAAGAAAAAAACTCTTCAGTTTTTCAGTCCACTCTCAAGTTACTCGCCCTCGAAGTAATTCAATTCAATTTCCGACTTCTCTGCGCCGCCCAAGCGACGATATTAAAGTTATTGAAAGCCCCGGCATACAAACAAATAAACGCTGAGGGAAAATTGTGGGAAACCTTTTACTTTCTCGCCCATTGAGCTCTTCTACTTGCTGGCGAATTTGTTGTCTAGACAAAGTCGCTGCCATGCATGAAAATATGCCACGTGGCTATTAGCAAATTGAAACAGTCTATTTAAAGGACATGACTATGTCACAGATAATACAATAACGAGACATTTCCTTTCACAGCATTCACCTTTGGCACCTGAGCTCGCTCCCTCTCAACCTCCCTTCCAATCATTCTGCTCATTCGAATTTACTGCTTTTGAGGTGATTTGCATAAGGTGGTGGGTAAATGCCAGCAAACAAAGTTCAGTTCGCATAACGGGCGACATCCTCCTTCGGGTTTGGCTTGAATCGTATCAAAATCAGAGCTTATCCCCCTGAGCCCTGCCTCCCAAAGCCAAAAGATGCAGAAATTTCAGTGTGTGATTTTTATTGTGACTGCAACTCGCTTGGGTCTTGTTAGTATAACCATTTTTGGGCGAGATTTTTGCAATGAAGCTGGGGTTTCGGAGATTCCCAGTTGCCGCACACGAGGTGTTAATTGGAATTCGCATATAATAGCCTTTCTTGACAGCTGCACGAACAACTTTATTATCCTTTTTTGCTCAGAAAAAGGAGGGTCGCCTGCAACTGCCCTGCATTGCTTTTAAAGGCCATAAACTATTTGCAATTTTTGCAACAGATCAGGTCAACAGGGCTTTCCTGGAAGGTTAGCGAAGGTAATTAAATTACTGTTACCGCGGGAAATCCATTAGCTTGACAGCTGCGCCGCGGTGGGGCTTACCTGATGATCGGTGATCAGCGGATCAACGCGTATCGAAGGTAGCCGGGACAACCGCCATTTAATCCGCGAGGATTCGGATTTTGGGATTGGTTATCCCTGCTACCTGCTACCTGTGCCTCCTAGAAGCCATACCTATGTGAACTTTTACCTGTGTTGACTATAAGAACTGCAGCTCGGCAGCAGAAGGGCACAGTTACAAACTGATACGTCTAACGTGAACACCACAAAAAATTCAACAGCGAAAATCAATATGGTTTTGAGCAATTCTACACCCAACAACAAGCACAGCGAGATGATTGTGGACACTGCGGCCATGAATAGCGAGGATCTCAGCGAGCTGCTGCAGCTGAATGCGGAGATTGAGGAGCGTCGTCGTTCCAGCCAACATGGAGACGCTGGCAATGCCTGCGGCCTGCTTCGGGCCACTATGACCAGAGAGGAGCTCTTCGAGATCTCCTCGCTGGATGACGATCGCTTCCTCACGGCCCTCGAGCACCAGAACTCGTATGTGACGCCCCACCGGGTTCAGGTCACGGACTTGGATCTGTCCAGCATTGAGAATCTTATGAAGTATTTCGACGAGGAGGTGCCAGTCACACCCACTAAGAGCATGGAGGCCTCCAAGATGGCCGCCTGCTCGGGAAAAGTGGCCAGCGCCATTGCCAAGCTTGGCATCCAATCGGAACCGGTAACGCCACCCAAGCCAAAGATGAGTGGTAAGCAGAAGATCAGCGAACTGAAGCAGAAATACGAGCAGCAGCCGGAAATGCAGACCCCACGTGGCGCTGGCAAGACCCCCGCAACGCTCCCCAAGAAGGTAAAGGAAATGGCTCAGCTATTTAACTCGAAGATCAGCCAAGTGATGCGCCGCGCCGATGAGCCGCAATATGTCCAGCTTCAGAACGAGCTCTCACCGGAGGCCAAGCCGCAGCCGCAATCCCACCTGAAGGCAGAGGCCTCGATTTCTGGCCCCTGCCTGGTGGCCGAGGAGGTATTCCGGGAGCTGAGCGTAAAGGACAAGGCACTGTTGTTCAACAAGTTTGTCGGCGACATGGCAGCCAAGCATCCCAAGTTCAATGCCCATGCCGAGGGTCTCAAGGCGAAGGTGAAGAAGCAGATGGCTCGCGGCGAGGTAGTAGCGGAGCAGCAGGCCAGTGTTAAGCATCTGGCCCAGGAACTGGAGGCCAAGTGCGTGCTGGAACAGGGTTCGCCACCGCGGCCCCTAGGATCTTCACCAACCAAGCCGGCTGAGAGCAAGCCGGAGACACCCATCTCCCAGCTGCATGTGAGCACGCTGACGGTGATTCTTAAGCCCAGCCCTGAAGGCAGGGTGCCGCGTACTCTCACCCGCCGGTGCCTGGAGCCTCAGAGCGACAGCCATGCCCGGGAAACATCCCAGAAACGGAATCTGGATGCCATTCGCAGGTCTCTGCCCACAGAGGCCTACGCACCACCGAAAAAGATCCGTCGCACTCGTCAGGAGCGCAGCGGTTGCGAAAGTCAAATGTTTTTTCAAAACGAGCAACTGGAAACCCTGTTCTACAGCTGGCTCAGCACGGAGAACGGTGTGCAGTTCGATATCACTAGTGTTTCGAATAGCCAGCAGCCCATTGAGATAGCTGCCGAGGAAGATGACATCTTAGAGCAGCCGCTGCCTGAGACAAGCGCTGTTTCCATTGGCGATAGCACTCAAAAGACCGCCGTGGAGCAGCTACTAGAGGAAGCCATAGCCAAATTGGAACTCGAGCACAAGGCCAAGGAGGACGACCATGTCGAGGAGAAGGAGGTGGACACAGCCCAGGCTCAGATAGTCAAGTCCACGCCACGCCGAGTGAAGCGTCAGGCTCCGCCAGTGCCTGCTCCGCGTCCCAGCCTGAGTCAAACCCAGTCGAGTGCCTCAAGCTGCAAGCAATCCGAAGCTGAAGACAGTGAATCTGGGTTGTCAACACTGCCAAAGGTAAGTTTAAAAATTAAAAGAAAAAAATAAATTAAATATTAATCATAAATATCTAAACTCTTCAGATAACCAGCGACGAATCTCAGCCGGAAACGCCAAAAACGCCGCTGGCAAACCAATAGTGGGAGCAGCCCTGAACACTGGGCGGACGGTCCGGCAGTGTCTGGCGGGCTGAGCACGAGCTTCCTTCGCTCCGGGTAAACTTATGCCCATCGATGCCAAAGGCCAGGTCCCGTGTCTCCCAGCTCTTCTGCGTGAATATCTCGTACAGCAGGCGTAGGCGTTCGGGGCTGTTGTAGAATATCTCCAGAGACACGGTGAAGTCTCCAGTTGAAATCCAGAACATAGATTGTGTCTTTGTAGTTGGCATCTCATCCTGAGAGGAGTTAATATCCACAGTTGGGGCATTGGCGAAGAACTCCCGCTCGCTGCAGGGCGTTGAGGGAGTTATGGAAATGCCATCCAGATCGAGTGGTTGATCCTCACGAATCACCTGCATGGCCAGGGAGCTGCGTCGCGGCCTTTCCTGGTTCGGAATGGGGCTGAACAGTTGCTGTTGGGCCGGACTGGAGCCCGCGGTGCGTCCCTTGACTGGTGTGGAGAAACCCGAGGGTTTCGAGCCACTGTTGCCAAAGGAGGATCGTCGTATTGGGCTGCTGTCCATGGGATCGTTAGAGCATGTCTCGAAGCCTTGGTCTATAAAGCTATCCCGCAGGGGCTGGGCAAGGGATTGCCTGGGGGTATGAGCTGGTGACTGATCGCTGTCGGCGTTTGGCGAGGGAGATGACATCACGGTCAGGGTGTAGGCCGACTTGATCTTCCGCGGCGAGTTCACGTGGCGCATCAGGGACTTGTCCAGCTCAATGTAGCTCTGTTCCGGCATTTCCATTTGCTTCTTTTTGCTGGCCACCGAGGCAGGTGGCTTGAAGTCCGAGTCAGAATCCGTGGAAGTGATGGCATTGGCTGTGGCCTCCACAATGGAGTTCTCCTTCTTCCAGGTCAGGGTGCGGCGCATCTTCTTCTTGCGAGGAGGACGCTGGGGCTTGGCGAAATCGAAGTGAGTCTGCTCCTGGCCTTCTTTTGGCGTTTCCGGCTGAGATTCGTCGCTGGTTATCTGAAGAGTTTAGATATTTATGATTAATATTTAATTTATTTTTTTCTTTTAATTTTTAAACTTACCTTTGGCAGTGTTGACAACCCAGATTCACTGTCTTCAGCTTCGGATTGCTTGCAGCTTGAGGCACTCGACTGGGTTTGACTCAGGCTGGGACGCGGAGCAGGCACTGGCGGAGCCTGACGCTTCACTCGGCGTGGCGTGGACTTGACTATCTGAGCCTGGGCTGTGTCCACCTCCTTCTCCTCGACATGGTCGTCCTCCTTGGCCTTGTGCTCGAGTTCCAATTTGGCTATGGCTTCCTCTAGTAGCTGCTCCACGGCGGTCTTTTGAGTGCTATCGCCAATGGAAACAGCGCTTGTCTCAGGCAGCGGCTGCTCTAAGATGTCATCTTCCTCGGCAGCTATCTCAATGGGCTGCTGGCTATTCGAAACACTAGTGATATCGAACTGCACACCGTTCTCCGTGCTGAGCCAGCTGTAGAACAGGGTTTCCAGTTGCTCGTTTTGAAAAAACATTTGACTTTCGCAACCGCTGCGCTCCTGACGAGTGCGACGGATCTTTTTCGGTGGTGCGTAGGCCTCTGTGGGCAGAGACCTGCGAATGGCATCCAGATTCCGTTTCTGGGATGTTTCCCGGGCATGGCTGTCGCTCTGAGGCTCCAGGCACCGGCGGGTGAGAGTACGCGGCACCCTGCCTTCAGGGCTGGGCTTAAGAATCACCGTCAGCGTGCTCACATGCAGCTGGGAGATGGGTGTCTCCGGCTTGCTCTCAGCCGGCTTGGTTGGTGAAGATCCTAGGGGCCGCGGTGGCGAACCCTGTTCCAGCACGCACTTGGCCTCCAGTTCCTGGGCCAGATGCTTAACACTGGCCTGCTGCTCCGCTACTACCTCGCCGCGAGCCATCTGCTTCTTCACCTTCGCCTTGAGACCCTCGGCATGGGCATTGAACTTGGGATGCTTGGCTGCCATGTCGCCGACAAACTTGTTGAACAACAGTGCCTTGTCCTTTACGCTCAGCTCCCGGAATACCTCCTCGGCCACCAGGCAGGGGCCAGAAATCGAGGCCTCTGCCTTCAGGTGGGATTGCGGCTGCGGCTTGGCCTCCGGTGAGAGCTCGTTCTGAAGCTGGACATATTGCGGCTCATCGGCGCGGCGCATCACTTGGCTGATCTTCGAGTTAAATAGCTGAGCCATTTCCTTTACCTTCTTGGGGAGCGTTGCGGGGGTCTTGCCAGCGCCACGTGGGGTCTGCATTTCCGGCTGCTGCTCGTATTTCTGCTTCAGTTCGCTGATCTTCTGCTTACCACTCATCTTTGGCTTGGGTGGCGTTACCGGTTCCGATTGGATGCCAAGCTTGGCAATGGCGCTGGCCACTTTTCCCGAGCAGGCGGCCATCTTGGAGGCCTCCATGCTCTTAGTGGGTGTGACTGGCACCTCCTCGTCGAAATACTTCATAAGATTCTCAATGCTGGACAGATCCAAGTCCGTGACCTGAACCCGGTGGGGCGTCACATACGAGTTCTGGTGCTCGAGGGCCGTGAGGAAGCGATCGTCATCCAGCGAGGAGATCTCGAAGAGCTCCTCTCTGGTCATAGTGGCCCGAAGCAGGCCGCAGGCATTGCCAGCGTCTCCATGTTGGCTGGAACGACGACGCTCCTCAATCTCCGCATTCAGCTGCAGCAGCTCGCTGAGATCCTCGCTATTCATGGCCGCAGTGTCCACAATCATCTCGCTGTGCTTGTTGTTGGGTGTAGAATTGCTCAAAACCATATTGATTTTCGCTGTTGAATTTTTTGTGGTGTTCACGTTAGACGTATCAGTTTGTAACTGTGCCCTTCTGCTGCCGAGCTGCAGTTCTTATAGTCAACACAGGTAAAAGTTCACATAGGTATGGCTTCTAGGAGGCACAGGTAGCAGGTAGCAGGGATAACCAATCCCAAAATCCGAATCCTCGCGGATTAAATGGCGGTTGTCCCGGCTACCTTCGATACGCGTTGATCCGCTGATCACCGATCATCAGGTAAGCCCCACCGCGGCGCAGCTGTCAAGCTAATGGATTTCCCGCGGTAACAGTAATTTAATTACCTTCGCTAACCTTCCAGGAAAGCCCTGTTGACCTGATCTGTTGCAAAAATTGCAAATAGTTTATGGCCTTTAAAAGCAATGCAGGGCAGTTGCAGGCGACCCTCCTTTTTCTGAGCAAAAAAGGATAATAAAGTTGTTCGTGCAGCTGTCAAGAAAGGCTATTATATGCGAATTCCAATTAACACCTCGTGTGCGGCAACTGGGAATCTCCGAAACCCCAGCTTCATTGCAAAAATCTCGCCCAAAAATGGTTATACTAACAAGACCCAAGCGAGTTGCAGTCACAATAAAAATCACACACTGAAATTTCTGCATCTTTTGGCTTTGGGAGGCAGGGCTCAGGGGGATAAGCTCTGATTTTGATACGATTCAAGCCAAACCCGAAGGAGGATGTCGCCCGTTATGCGAACTGAACTTTGTTTGCTGGCATTTACCCACCACCTTATGCAAATCACCTCAAAAGCAGTAAATTCGAATGAGCAGAATGATTGGAAGGGAGGTTGAGAGGGAGCGAGCTCAGGTGCCAAAGGTGAATGCTGTGAAAGGAAATGTCTCGTTATTGTATTATCTGTGACATAGTCATGTCCTTTAAATAGACTGTTTCAATTTGCTAATAGCCACGTGGCATATTTTCATGCATGGCAGCGACTTTGTCTAGACAACAAATTCGCCAGCAAGTAGAAGAGCTCAATGGGCGAGAAAGTAAAAGGTTTCCCACAATTTTCCCTCAGCGTTTATTTGTTTGTATGCCGGGGCTTTCAATAACTTTAATATCGTCGCTTGGGCGGCGCAGAGAAGTCGGAAATTGAATTGAATTACTTCGAGGGCGAGTAACTTGAGAGTGGACTGAAAAACTGAAGAGTTTTTTTCTTCTTTCACTGTGTCTGGCTTTTAAAAGTAAGAGCAGTCCGTGGACTGTGGAGTGGAGTGGAAACGAACCGCAGATATACTTTTAATGCCATCGAAATCAGTAGAAAATGGGGAGATTAAGTGGAGGGCAACGAAAATGAAATACCTAGTAAACTACTCATGAGATTAAAGCCATCTATCTACTGGGTCAGAATTCCTATTTATTTGGGAATATAATTATATATAATTAACTAAAAGGACTCTTGAATTTTATGTTTAAATCCTAGTTTGTTGACTGTACTTTTGGGCCATGTTTTAAATTTCAACGAAAGCTGCTTGCTGCCTGGGATGAGAAATCATCCGCTCATCCGCTTGACCATGATCAACGTGACGCAAAGAATTCACTTCGATGGCTTCGATAAGGCGAGCGACCCACGAAGCGTGCTTGAAATATGAATTGGGTGCTCAAACGAGGCGCCACCCAGGGCCATCCTTCTTTGCCGGCGATGCAGTGAAGCGGGCTGGGCCGCCACTTCCAGGATCCAGCATCCAACATCCAGCTACCAACTACCAACGGAAGTGTTGTGTTGCCATTGACCCGTTAACGACTCGCATTCTTCTCGAATCTCTTTGGCCCCGGCGCAGATTAATTTTCGTTTGCCGTTTGCCGCTCTTTTAATTTATTAATAAATTAAATTGCATATTTCGCTTTATACGGCATACCGCTGCTTTTGGCCAAACTGACGCGGCCTTTTGTCTGTATGGCATTTAATGAGTTATGTGCCGAAAAAGTGAAATTTTTAATATAAATAATTATCGCTTGCCTTTACTCTTTGATAAACACGGCGCCCAGTTTCAGGCTCAGTTCTTTGGCGTTTGCCACGCATAAACACATTTAAAGCATTTTCAATAAAATTTGCATAAATTCGTGCGACGTCTCCCTCTGATTTATAGCGAAAGGTATTTTCGCTTGTTAAAGCATCGTGTGTATTAAATCGATTAATTAATTAATATTGCGGCATTTTTACCGTGCCGCTAATGGATAAATAAAAGAGTGTCTTGCAAATTAATTAAAACGCATTCATTTAATATTAAACGAGGGATTGAACTTTGCTGATTAGGAGCCGTTGATGTGTATAATTATAAAAAAAAGATTTGCAATGAATATAGAATATGGAATATTCTGTGTTTATTTCAACAAAGCTTAAGCAAGATTTCACATACTATATATATGCTATATAATTAGACTCTTAAGAGGCACACAAAGTAGAGATTCATTTGCCGAAATCGCTGTCGCTTCTATGGTATATTCCAAGGCACCTTTGACAAGCCCCCATTAGGTGGCAGAGCGACCACAAAAGCATGGTTAGAGCATTATCTGAACATGAACATAATCGGGAACATATATAGTATATATTATAGACGGGGCACTGGGTGGTGCTGAGGCAGAATATGTCTCGTGCTTGAGGTTAATCGCAATCATGAATTGCACTTTCAATTGCGTCATTTATTAATTCGAATCTCTTATCAGGCGCCTTGCCAGCGGCAATCTTAACTTATAACTAAAATTCGAATTGTTACAAGTAATAATAGTATTGAGTATTGAGTGTCATCCAGCATACACTGACAGATATTTAGAAGTTCTTACACTAAACTGCTAAGGAAAGCATTAACATTATTGATTTTATTTAATTTATAGTATTTCTTTCAAATAAAATATATTTAAATGAATCTTAAAAAGAGTTTGAAAAATTGGTTGAAGAATTAAGATATTCTTGAGAGAGATAGATCGAACTTTAATCCAAATTTATGATAAATTTCAAAGCTTATTTATAATATTAAATCACTGCAAAAGTGTCAAAACTCCCTCCCTAAATATTTCCTAGAGCATGGAAATCATAAAGAGCTTTTGATATTCAAAATTCCCTCTGATTTCTTCAAGTGTGCTTATCTAACCTCGTCACAGCAAACGAAAAGACGTATTTAAAACGCTGATAAGCTAACCAAGCAAAAAAAAATATAAAAAAGAGACGAGCTGCAAGAAGCTCTCGCTCCTGTATGGCTAAGTATTTCGTATTGCCAGCAGGGAGAGTGAAAATGCGAATACGAAATCTACATAAAATCGAAACCGCGTGAAACGAGTTTTTAGTTGTATTTAAGCAAGCGGCAATCGCGCAACATTCGCTCGAAATATACAATACCAAGAATCATTCTCCGTCGCGTTAAATTGATTAAAACAAAAAATAGAAGCGTTTCCTTTTACGTTGGACATGCGGCAAAGAAAGCGAGAAATTAAAATCAAAGAACTCCAAAGCGCCATAGGCAGTTTATGAGGGCAACTTAGAGAAGCTTCAAGCTTCCCAGAAGTGTTAAAAAATAAATATATATAAAAATATAAAGATAATAATTCCCAGAGAATAAAAATGGCCCCCAGACTGTGGACACTTTTCCTATTCCTGGCCAGTGCCGATTACGCTCACAGTGCTCCGTACACCATAAATCTAAACCGTAGTTGTTCCTACCACAACAACTGCAATCCGTTGGTCAATCAGCAGCACATCGAGCGGCTGATGAGCTACGTGGACAGCGAGAGGCAGCCCTGCGATGACTTCTATGCCTATGCCTGTGGAAAGTGGCGGGAAAAGCATGGCAGCGATGCCACGGCCACGACCTTGAGCGAGGCCCAGATCAACGACCACTACGAAGAGCTCTTCGCCGAGCTGAGGCACAATTCCAGTTACTTTCGATTCCCCATGTACAGGAAGCTGGCCACCCACTTCCAGGACTGCCTTGCCCTGGGCAAGCCCAAACTGGGTCGCTATCTGGAGCTGCTGGACCAGAATTTACACGAATCCCTGAAGACCACACACTGGTCCGAGCTGCTGGCTGTCCTCGGCCGGTATGGCTATCACGGCCATTTTGTGCTGCTGGAGGTGCGATGGCACAATGCCAGCCATCACATGCTCTTCCTGCTGCCGCACAATCACCACCTGAGCCTGAATCTCACACCCGACATTTACGATGCCCTTAGTCATCATGGACTTAGGTCCGATGGACCTTGGCCCCCCTACGAAGAGCTTCGAGAACAGTTCCGACTCTTGGAGCAAAATCTAACCAGTCTGGAGAGATCGAAAATACCCGACGACAGCTTTACCAACCGCAGCCTGAAGGAAATTCGAGCAGAAGTGCCCGGAGTGGATTGGGACCAAATCTTAAGGCAGCAGCTCAACAGGAGGTCGGTGGATGGCAATCAGGCCTTTCAAGTGGACGACCTGGAGGCCATCAAGCGCCTGGTGGAGTATCTCAACCAAGCAGATAATCTGCTGCTCAATCGCTACAGCCTGGCCAGGTTCCTTAGTCATCTTGTCGGCCTGCCGCACAATCCGCTGGCCGACTGGAGTCCGGCTAGTATGTCTCTATCCCTCCGGTGCATCCGCCATATGCGCCGCTCCCTCTATCTGCCGATGAACTATGTCTACGAGCACAGATTCTACGCCAATCGCCGGCGGGCCGACGAACTTGTCATCCATCGAGTATTTGAGCAGCTGCGTGGCCAACTGGAGGTGAACCTGGACAACAATCCCTTCAATCTCAGCCAGGAGCTGGTATCGGCGCTGAAGGACAAAGTGCACTTTATGCGCATCAATGTGGGCAATTTGCCGCCCAATGTAACCGACCAATTCTACTGGGAGGTCGATCGCCGATGGGTCGTGGGTCGCGACTTTTACGAGAATCACCTGAACAGCCTTCTCTACTACTACTCAATCGTCTCCGATCTGGAGGGCACCACGAATCAAACGGAGCGCGAGATTTGGTACAGCTTCAATATGCATCAGCCCGAGTTTCCGGACAACATTGATGCCACGCCGTACTTCTACTGCCTGAGCAACATCATCTTTGTGCCGTACTCCTACGTCCGGCTGCCCTTCTTCCACGCCGACTTCTGGCCGGCGCTGCTTTACGGGGACCTGGCCAACACCCTGGGCCATGAGATGATGCACGCCCTCGACACGGACCTGGTTGACTACGATGCCTGGGGACACATGAGCAATTTTAGCGATCAGCTTGGCCTGGTGCCGAGCTACACGGACGCCGTGAATTGTCTCAATGACAGCGCTGTCATGCTGAACGAGCGCACCGCGGATGTAAGTGGATCCCGGCTGGCGCTGCATACCTATGGGGGCGACTGGATGGACAATCCGGCTGATGGCCGCCTCTACTTCCTGCAGTTTGCGCACTTTTTCTGCGGTGACGAGGGCGACATATACCATGACACGGGCAGCCAGCGCCTTAACTATGCCCTCAGCCAGGTGCCGAAGTTTGCCGAGGTGTTTGGGTGCCAGAGTGGAAAGGGGATGAATTCGGCGCATCAATGCCGCTTCTGGTAGCGCAGCGAGCTCTCCTCTGTTAGTTGGTGTATAGCTTTAATTAGGAACCCCCCAAAGTATTGTGAATAAATTTCCATGTTTAGAAACTGAGAACGTTTTGCCTTCTGCTTTTTGGTATGCGGCGAACCGGCGACTGCCAGTCAGTGCCGACAAGGCAGACAAGTTAATTTTCAATTACGTGTCCTACGTGAGCGACCGAAAAATCGACGGAGAGAGGAAGGCAGACTCCTGCCCGATAGGACTCAACGACGTGCAGCAGCAAAACCTTTCAGTCGTCGTCCTGCAATCGACACACAAAAATTTGCCAGCTTCCGTGGCAAGGCAAGAGTCGAGCACAGATACACGTTTGCCCACGGTGCGTATTTCCCGGCGTGTTTTTATTTATTTGCTAATTAGTACGCTTCCTGCCGCCCTGCATGTCAAAAGAGAAATAGAAACCAAACACAGAGCGCACAGCATTCGAGTCCAAGTCAAGTTGGGTGCCCGTAAAACTAGGCAACTTGTTGAAGGTCGTTGCGCGTATTACTCATACGCCGCATGGGCCGTAGGGGAGCGCGTGGCAGGCGCTTGGGCTTTCACCTGGCAACCGCATTAATAGACCGTTAACTACCAGCCGGGAAACAGCACGTGAGCCGCGTGACAAGCAGGGGTCAAATCCAACTCGTGGTGGCCATCTCTGATGAATGGCCGTCTGTCAGGCTGTCTTTGCCTCGCGACAGTCGTAGAATTAAAGCGATTCGCTGATGAAGAACAATTGTTGTAGTCGAAGACACATAAAGCACGGGCTATGAATTAAACATATATAGTATATGTACATAGATGGTGATTTTGTATAGGTCAACGCATGATAGTGATACAGCAACAAGCGGAGAAGCCAAGTCCAACTTTTGGTTTTACTGCCCAAAAAAATATTATAGTAAAGTTTATGTTTTGGTATTTATTTAAGCAAAAATTTCAAAATCCTAACTAAGATATGTATAAATAAATATTCCTTAAATAAACATAGGTATAACTTTTAATTTCCATTTCATTTTCTTAATTATATCTTTATTTGTTTAGGGCTTAATTTAAAAGTAGAAACTTAAGGCCAAAGTTAGACTCTATACAATTATATTATTACTTAAGCCAAAATTACAAAATTCAAACCAAAAGTTGTTTAAAGAAATTTTTCTTAAATAAACAGAAATCTTATCTTAAACCTTCACTCGATTTTCTGGAATTTTTTCTAAAGTTTTAAAGGCTCCACTGAAAAGTAAAAGCTTTTAGCCCAACTTACTCTTTAACAAATAATATTATTGACCAGTCAAAGGTCTGAATTAATAAACTATTTACCCCTGTCTGTAGCCACATAGTGCTGAGACCAATTTTTTTAGATTTCAGACGGCCACCGGGAAGCGGGACGCGCGAGGCATGTCGGAACATATATATTGCCCCTCAGTCGCTCCGCTTGCTCCCTTATCAGCGCTAGCTTTCATTCATTCATGTAAGTCAAATCGACTGGGGAATACATACATATAATCCGATGGGCTTGCCTTATAATTAGGTTTAAAATAAACCGCTTCGCCGGCAGAAAGCGCGAGTTCGAGTGACGCAATCCAGCTGGGAAATTGCGCATAGTGTGAATCGGAAGCCGCCGCCGCCACCACGATCCATGCTCGTATTCCAAGTCCGGGGCTTTGGCTGGGATTTGGGTCGGCATCACGTGCTCCATGGTTGCTGGCCGGACTCTGTCGAGGGAAACACGTGTTGCACGTCCAGGGGGTACGAGGGCAACGACTGGCCGGTTCCGCATTGATTGATTGCTCGCCGGGAATGGGACTGATTGACGGACTGACGGCGCGGCGCGGCTGATGAAATCACAGTTCGTCGGGGCGTCACTTAAAGCTTGTAATTGGAGTAAGCAAATTTTCCCAGCGAAATTTATGTGCCAAGAGCGCAACACGATGACTGGACTCAGCGATTAATTAGTTCAATTTCAATTGTGTTGCTGCGACAAACTTCATGATAACCTGCCTGCCACCCTAATTAACCCGCACACACAGGAAGGGGAGCCGCTCGCAGCTCATTCCCCACCCGCACGAGTTCGCCAAAAACAAATGCGCAAAATGCCAGATTCGGCGCCATCAACACAACATCCAGAAGCCAGAAATCTGCGGCAAATCCTCGGGCTACCGTGTCAGCGACAGCAGCCCGGTGGCTGCTATTCGAGGCTCACCCAATGTGTCTGTCTGTCGCCCTGCCGCCCCTGTCTAGTTAGTCCACAAAGCCAAGCCGCGTGTGTTTATTATATAACAGTCTCCCGGTCTCCCGATCCCTGGAACCAACCCATCCCATCCCATCTCCCCCTCAGACCCGAATGGCATGTCGCGGCATTTCAGCTGTGAGAGGCGACCACAATGTTTCTAAATGTTTTTCGCCAGTTTTTCGGAGATTGGTTTGTCTATTATTTTTTTGTTTTGTCTGCTTGTTTGAGTAACTACATATGTACACACATATGGACATATGTACATATCTGCCATTTGTCCAGCCGATTTCTGTTTGCTGCTGTTAGCATCATTGTTGTGTCTTTTTATAATGGCCAGATGTACTATACACACGGACAAATGTGGAAAAAACACGTGCTGAATTTCACACGAGAAGCGAACTTTTGGGAAACAGACCAA
>JAWNOA010000121.1:637500-735834 GCA_035046345.1 Drosophila birchii | reverse complement strand
TTAGGTGAGGGGCCGCCGCTGTGCCGCCTTGGCTCACCGAAACTTAAGAGCGCACCCGCGCTCCCCCCTTTTGTGCTCAGGCCCTCGGGTCGGCCGTCGCTGCTCCCGCTCTCGTGCGTTGCTGTCCGCCACTCGGGCCCGCTCCCGTGCTGTTAAGCTGAGCTTATCGGGCGAGAGCGCGGCGCTTATGTTAAGCTAAGTCAGTTCAATGTTCAAACGACCAGCGATTGTGCCCTTGAAGTCCACGACGCCCCCGACTCCGTTCTTTTTCATCGTCTACGCTTGCAAAGCGGGATTTTCTGAGTGCCACCAACATTTTATCACCTCCAACGTCGGGCTATCTTTGGCGGCAAAAGCGCCCCCTACACATTTTGATTCTTCGAGCCGGATATTTTGGCTGATTCTCTAGCAGCAGTTCCCGGCATTGGTCCGCCAAAAAGATAAGTACGACATTTCTCCGTCTTCGTCTCGCTGCCGGTCTTCAGCAGTGGTCCGAACATTAAATTTCGTTCACACTGCTGTAAGATTTGTTTTTCCTTCCGTGTCAGCTCCAAGTCCGAGTTTTTCGACACAACGGCAGTAATTTCTATTCTACTTCGCCTTCAATCTCTGAAAAATTGTCCATCCGTCTCCGTTTTGTGTGCGCCATATTCCTCACCGTTTTCGGTCCCCCCGTTATCCATTCGCTTGCCGGCGGTCGAGGCATATGTATGTGCATCCATACATACATACACATATACACTAATGACAATTGCGCACATATACATTTTTTTTTGGTGCAATTAATCCGAGAAAGATTCGCAAGTGAACTGTGAAATTGTTCGGTGAATAAAAAAGGCATAATTAATATTGGCCAGCCGGTGTGCATTAGTTCCGCACATTTCCAAATTCGCCGAACAGTCCGCCGCTGTCGCAATATTTTTTTTTGTTCCAATCAGTGTCATTTTTTCACCGCATAACCCTCCGTTCCCCCAGTTACATACATACATATATACAGTCCACTTATGACCGCTCCGCTGTGAATGCATGCGCATACATACATACATACATATATTACAATATATTTTCTGCCTCCGATTTCAGAAATTAACACATATGCATATACATATCTCCGTATAAAATAAATGCTCATATATATTCCCATATATTTTCTGCCTCCGATTTCAGAAATAAATAAAGCTAATAATAAACCTACGAATTATATTCACTTAAAATCCGTGTTCCAAAAAATTTAACTCAGCCGCCGCAACCCCGTGGGTTTTTTTGTGGGGTTGCTGTTTTATTATTTTTTGCCCTTGGTGACATACGCACTGCGCTGCCGTCGGCGTAATCCAGTGAACTTTTTCCCGCTACAACCACAAGAAAGCGCAAAGGGTTTTTTAAAATTTGAATTTAAAAACAATTTAGTTTAGCAAATAACACAAAGCATTTAGTTATTAGTTTTAGTTTAGCGATCGGGAAGAAACCGAAGTTTTATTCCACGTTTCCGGCCACATAATAATTAAATTCGAAAATTATTAATTTTTAATTCCATCCGACCGGATAAGTAAATTTAAAATAATTTAGTGGAGCAAATACCACAAAGTATTTAATTATTAATTTGTCGATCGGGAAGCAGCCGAAGTTTTTATTCCACTTTTCCGGCCACATAATAATTAAATTAGAAAATTATTAATTATTATTTTTTTATTAGTTCTCCATCCGAACAAGAGGTCAAGGTTTCAATTCCACCTTTCCGGCTCCGCAACATTTAACTTCGAAAATAATTGAGGGTTTTTTATTTATTTTTTTTTGTGTCGTATTCAGGCCAAGGTCAATTCCACCTTTCCGGCTTCGCAACATTTAATTTCGAAAATAATTGAGGGTTCAATTATACCTATAAACACTAAAACAATTTTTATTTATGCGAAAAACATAAATTCAGCTATTCGAAGGCCCCTCTTAATCCGAGTCAGTTAAGGATACAATATATACGTACGTGTCATATATTTCTATACATACATAATTTTACACACATTGATTGTCATCCACTTTTTTCTAAACGAGCACGGACTTTCCGATACTTTTTCATTTTCCGTGTCTCCAACACTGTTTCTACTCCGCATCAGGCACCATCCGCCTGCAATCACACCAAACCGCTTTGCCTTTTGGTTTTTTTTTGGGTTTTGGGTTCCTACTGTTTCTTTGTCCTCCACATACGGTTCGTGCCGAACACGAATGTTCTTTCTACGTCTGCGCCGAGTTGCCAACGAGTTCCATGTAAGCATTGCATCCGCGATCTCGCTATTCTCAGCACATTAGTGTGACCGGCCACCGCTTCGTACGAGGCACTAATTGCGCAAGTCAGTCGACAAGCGCTGACCAGCGAGCTCTATTCTTAGAATGCCAACGGGAGAAGACCAGAGCCCGCGTCCTATCCCATCCATTCGTCTGGACAGATCTAAATCCGCATCTCCGCGGGCGCCTTTTTTAAAGCCTAGGGCTACCAGTGCCATTTCAAGGGCAAAGAGCGACGAATCCGTCGATAAAACCCCCTGTTCTTCACAAAGGCAGACCCGCTCCGTGGCAAGAATGGCTCAAAGTGCGGTCGACGTGGCAGTGAAAAAGTTCATCGCCACAACAGATCGGATCAGTCAATTTGAGGCCAACACAAATACTCCGGGCGCCCCAGAAACGGAATGCTCCCAGTACATGTTGGATGTCCATCGGGACCAAATTCGGGCCCTGTGGGAGAAGGTAGAAAAGACCTACGAGAGCTGCTCCGACTTGCTAGCCGTATCCGACGATAATACGGCCACCTCGACAGTGCTGGAATCAAAGTACAGCTACTGTTACTCCGTCTATTCGAGGTGTACTGCCCAGCTTCGGCAAAAAATTGCCTCTCAGTCCACTCAGGCTTCCGCCAACGTTCTCACGCCCTTGTCGTCAGGCTGCCGGTTACCGCCAGTGGATACCGAAGTCTTTGCCGGTGATTATCTTCGGTGGCCCACCTTCAGAGACTTGTTCACGGCCATTTACATCCAGAACTCGCAGCTCACCCCAGTAGAAAAGTTGTTCCACTTGCTATCCAAAACAAGTTGTGACGCACACGCCATTGTTTCCAAGGCTCCGCTTACCCATGAGGGGTTTGTCGCGGCGTGGCAAAGCCTCACTGACCGCTTTGAGAACCGGCGGCTCTTGGTCAACAGCCAGTTGAAGATCCTTTTCAACATCCAGGCTGCTCCTCAAGAGTCCGGAGTCGCGCCTAAGGAGCTCCAAGCCACCATTCAGAGTGGTCTGACAGCTCGAGAGATGTCCTCTATCAATGTTGAGGCTTGGGACTGTCTCCTGGTGTTTATGATATCCTCAAAGCTCCCCAAACTCACACTTTCCATGTGGGAGCAATCCGTACACAATAAGTCTGAAATTCCAGCATGGAAGGAGTTGGATAACTTCCCGACGGAGCTGCATCGCACTCTAGAGGCCATCGACAACGTCAAGCCTAATGGCTCCGGGCAAGTTCAGCCTACGGCATCAGGGGCTCGACCCACACAGACTTCCAGAAGCACGACCGGAGCATCACCAGGTGGCAAGCAATGTGGGACAGCTCAACTAAAAGACGCTGGACCCACCTACTAATCCCCGACATTAGTAGCTGGGTAAGCCGAAGCACGGGGAGGTAGACTTCTACCTGACCCAAGTACTGAGCGGACATGGGTGCTTCCGGAGCTACCTCAAGCGTTTCGGGCACGATGAGGAGGACAATTGTCCGGCTTGCGGCGCCGGAATTGTGGAGGACGCTCATCACGTCCTTTTTGAATGCTACCGGTTCCACCACGAGCGAGAGGAGCTGGAAGCCGGCGTGGGAAAGGTACTCACGGCTGAGAACCTCGTGCCGACAATGCTCGGAAGTGAGGAGGGCTGGGACGCGATAGCGAAATTCGCTGCTAGCGTACTTAAATCGCTGCGGTCCCTGAAAAGGACGAGACGGACAAGTGCGGAGTAGGAGGCCTGCCGCTCGCGCGAAGCAATGCTTGGCGGCGGTACCGCACGACTCGGGTTTTCTCTCTGTATCCCCCCTTATTTATTTATTGTTAATTAGTTAAATGAATCAAAAACAAAAAAACAAAAAAAAGCACGACCGGCTCAGGGGACCAGTCGGATGTGCAGGTGTGTTTCGCTTCCGGGTCGGGAGCCGTCCTACTGGGCACGGCCCTTATTGACATGTGCCATTTGGGGTGCAGCTTCCAGGCACGAGAGCTGATAGATTCAGGGTCCGAAGCGACTTTCATAACGGAACGACTGTTCAACCTGGTCAAGCTTCTCTTCAAGACGGTTCAAGCCCAAGTTTCCGGTCTTAATCAGACCATTTCCGCACAGTCTACTAAATTGTGCCATTTCTCCATCCGATCGCCGTCTAGACCCGGGCTACAATAAGAGGCTGCGGCTTACGTTCTTCCGCAGTTGGCAGGAAATCTGCCCTCATATCCGATTCCGCGGCATCTTCTCAAGGGGTTGCCCGACATTCCCCTGGCGGACCCCAAGTTCTTTGAGAGCTCCCAAGTCGATGTGTTAATAGGAGCTGACATTCTTCCGTATATTCTCCTCGGTAATTCCAAGGCTAACATTTGCGGGTCGCTTCTCGGTCAGGAGACCATTATCTCCGGCCAGCCCCCGCAGCGTATCCGTTTTTTCCACACGAATTGCCCGCAGCCCCGATGACTCATTGGATCAGCTCCTCACCAAATTCTGGAAGGTGGAAGATGTGCCCGCACAGGTCAGTTCGGAATCGGATTCAGTCTGCGAGCACAATTTTGTCCAGACGACAAGAAGAGAGACGAGTGTGGCAAATACATTGTGACGCTCCCCTTACGAGACCCCGAGCAGAAGGGTTCCGAGCTAGCGTCTTCGCGGGCCTTTGCTCTTGCTCAGTTCCTGCGTAATGAGCAGCGCCTGAAGAGGGATCCGCCCCTTAAGGCTCGCTATGACTCGGTAATTCAGGAGTACATCGACTTAGGCCACATGACCGAGGTCTCTCCTGCAAGCAGTTCCGCTACCTACTACCTTCCACATCATGCCGTTGTCAAGCCCGAGAGCACGACTACCAAGGTGCGGGTAGTCTTCAACGCTTCTAGCCGGTCCGCGAACGGGATCATTCTAAACGATATTCTGTTCGCGGGGCCGGTCTTGCAATCCGACCTAACGATTCAGAAGTGGCGATACTTTAGGTTCGTCTTTAACGCCGACATCGAGAAGATGTATCGGCAAATTTGGATCGACCCCAAGCATACTTCGTTCCAACGAATTCTGTTTCGCAATCTAGATGGGGATATCCGCGACTACGAATTAAAAACGGTTACCTTCGGAGTCAATTGTGCTCCGTTCTTAGCGATCCGCGTCCTGCAACAGCTTGTGGACGACGAAGAGTCGAGGTATCCGCAAGCAAGCCGAATTATCCGTCATTTTATGTACGTGGATGACGTTCTCGCCGGGGCCGACTACAAAGCCGATGCCCAGGTTGCGATTCGGGAGTTGAAGGGGGCTCTAGAGTCAGCAGGGTTCCCACTTAGGAAGTGGACGTCTAATAGGCGATTCTAGCCGACATTCCGAGCGACCACCTCCTTCGTGCTGACTTTCTCGAAATCGATGCAGAGAGCACGGCCAAGACACTCGGCGTGCGGTGGAAGGCGACGACTGACGAGTTCTTTTTTATTCCGCCAGAATTGGGTTCTGGCTCGTCTTTCACGAAGCGTCAAGTCCTGTCCCAAATTGCCAAATTGTTCGATCCGGGCGGCTGGCTCGCTCCTTTCATCGTCCGTGCGAAGATGTTTATGCAGGACATCTGGCTCTTGGATCTAGGGTGGGACGACGCCCTCCCTCAAGATTTCTGTCAGCGATGGGTTGACTTTCTGAAGAACTATTCCGTGCTCGATCAGATCCGTATTCCTCGTTGGGTCGCGTTTCGACCGCACCTGAAGGTAAAGCACCACGGGTTTTGCGACGCTTCACAGAAGGTGTACGGCGCCGCCATTTACTACCGTATCGAGGTTGGGTCGACGGTAATACTGAACCTGCTAACCGCAAAGACGCGAGTGGCCCCGGTCAAAACGGTGTCGCTCCCGCGGCTAGAGTTGTGCGGGGCCTTGTTGTTGTCGGAGATGGCCACCGCCGTTCTTCCAAAGCTGCCAGGGGCCGCAGCCGCCCTATACTGTTGGACGGACTCGACTATTGTCCTCGCTTGGCTGCAGAAGCCAGCGTGTCAGTGGACAACCTTCGCGGCCAACCGGGTGACCAAGATCATCCAGTTCACCGACGTGCAGAAGTGGGCACATGTCCGCTCCGAGCAGAACCCTGCGGATCTCGCTAGCCGGGGGGTGGCTCTTCAAGACCTGGCAGATAGCCAGCTGTGGTGGCACGGTCCTGCTTGGTTGCAAAGGCCTCGCGGCGATTGGCCCACTCAGGGCAATGACGCCCTCGTGACTGAAGTCGAGAAGCGAGTAGTCAAGGTCTATGTTGCAAAGGCGCCCGCCGAAGATATTCTTGAGCGTTTCTCCACACTTGACAAGGCGTTGCGAGTCCTTGCTTATGTTTATCGCTTCATCCAGCGCGCGCGGAAGTTTCAATCTCCGTTCGAAGAGCACCTGACAGCTAATGAGATTACGTCGGCTAAACGTATCCTTGTTTCCGTCACTCAGCGCAGACACTTCGTCTCTGAGATGGGCTGCTTAAGCCAAAAGCGGCCAGTTCCGGCATCCAGTCCGATTCAAAATCTGAACCCATTCATTGATTCGCAAAGCCTTATAAGAGCCTGCGGCCGGGTTACGGCCTCTGAACTTCTCCAATATGACGAACGGCATCCTATAAGCCTTCCGTACGACTGCCATCTGTCCCGACTCCTCGTCCAGTTTACGCATCGCATCACGCTGCAGGGTGGCAATCAGCTGATGATCCGCCTAATCCGGGCCAAATTCTGGGTTCCAAGGTTGAGGAACTTGGTGAAGTCCGTCATCTATTCATGCAAGGTATGCGTCATCCACAAGAAGAAGTTGCAGACGCAACTCATGGGGGAGCTACCGAAGGAACGGACGTCCTTCTCGCGCCCGTTCACGCATACTGGTGTGGATTATGCCGGTCCCTTCGAAATTAAAAACTATACGGGACGAGCCTGTCTCATCACGAAGGGGTATGTGGTGGTGTTCGTGTGCTTCTCTACAAAGGCCATCCATTTAGAGCCTACATCGGACCTTACGACCGAGAAGTTTCTGGCGGCTTTCGCTCGGTTCGTGTCAAGGAGAGGGTGCCCCCGTCAAGTGCAGTCGGACAACGGACAATAGCAGCTGCCCTGCTATCCCGCGATTTTCTCCAAAGCCTAAAGGGGGCGGTGACGGGTGCCTATAACCACCAGCAGCTGCTCTGGCATTTCATTCCTCCGGGAGCCCCCCACATGGGGGGTCTGTGGGAAGCAGGCGTCAAGAACTTCAAGACCTTGTTTTACAAGTCCACAGCCACGCGAAAAATACTTTTGAGGAGCTCTCTACTCTCCTGACAAAGATCGAGGCGTGCCTAAATTCGCGGCCGCTCTCGCCAATGTCCGAAGACCCCGCTGATCTGTTGGCGCTTACACCCGGGCACTTTCTTGCGGGAGGCCCACTTCTTGCCACGGTGGAACCCGAGATGAAGGGGAATACCGCGTCCATGATTAACCGGTGGCAACACCTAAAGGCTCTTCAGCAGCAATTTCGGCTGCGATGGAAGGAAGAGTACCTTAAGGAGCTCCATAAGCGGAATAAGTGGCGAGCCCCTACAAGAGATCTCCGCGTTGGGGATATGGTGGTCATCAAGGAGGACAACCTTCTGTCCAATGAGTGGCGATTAGGCAGGGTTGACGCGGTGTTTCCGGGATCCGATGGCCATGTCCGCGTGGTCGACATCCGCACCGCGCGAGGCCTCATCAAGAGGCCCGTAGCTAAGGTCGTGCTGCTTCCTATGGAAGAGTCCACCCGACCACAATAACAATACGTTCTTCCGCTCCGATGTTCCTGTTCACTGTGCCGTATCGTAGCTCTGACCGTAGTTCCTAGTTGTATTTCACACCATTATTAATAACGTTGTTTTGTTTCTCCGTCATATTTCCGCCAGTCGCATTCACCACGATGACGCCACGTCCACACAACGCCCAATCCCTGGAGAGCAGATGTACTCGAGGTACACAGTCCTACCGATGCCGAGTCTGCAATGGGATCCACCCACTGAAGAAGTGCCGCCGCTTTCTGCGGTTAAGCGCCGAGAAGCGGCTCCGGTATTGCTCCAGTTGCTTGGCCCACGAGCACTCCGACGGAGCGTGTCGGCGAGGGGACTGCTGCAAGACGTGTGGTCAGGATCACCATTCACTGCTGCACATCGTGGAGGAGCCGCGGGCTCGGCGCCAGCCGCATTAGGAGGAGCACCGGTCGGCCTTCGGCCACCACTTTCCGGCTCTCAAGAACCGCTCCACGGCAGGCGGCATCCCGGCGCTCATCGGCAGCTTCTCGGCATTCTTCCGCCGCTGCCCGGCAGTCTTCAGACGCTCCACGGCCGTCGTCCGCCACTCATCGGGCGCCGTCCACTGTTCGTCCGCCCGCGCTAGCTGCGCCTAGGCAATCTTCCGCCTCTCGGCAAGCCCCCCGCAGAATGCGGCCGCTGCGCCAACCCTGTCGTCGCTGCTGCAGCGAAATAGTGTCAATGTGTTGGCGACTGCGCTTGTGCGGATTGACACCGGGACCCGGATCTTCGACACGGAGGCCCTCATTGACCCGTGCATGCCCTCTAGCTGCATTGATGCTTCGCTAGCGGCGTGTTTCCGTCTGCCCACTACTAGCGTGGGGGACGAACAAGTTTGTTCGGCCACCGTGGGGTCTAAAACCGACGAGAGCGTGCGGCTGGATGTCATGTTCAAGATCGAGCCTCACGTCCGCGTTCGTACGCCGTCCCGAGGGCTGAGCGATGCGGTGCGTGCCCGCTTCCGAGGCATTACTCTGGCTGACGAGCGGTTCTATTTGCCAGCCACGATTTCCGTCGTCTTGGGCGCGGACATGTATCCGCGCATCATTCAGCCGGGCTTCCTGAAGATTCAGGACGGGCTACCGGTGGCCCAAAGCACCGTTTTTGGATGGGTCGTGTCCGGAGCCCGCCACCAGTCATAACGACGCACAGTGGCGCTATTCTGGCATTTGACCTTGCAAAAATCATAACTTTTGAACCAAATAAGATAATCTAATAATTAAAACGGCATTTGACAGTGAATTGATGTAAAATTTATATATCTAGTGAACAATGTGCCACGCCCACCCATTCGCCCATTTATAGGGCGTCAAAGTGAAAAAATCGAATTTTCTCATAGAAAACGATTTTTAAATAAAAAAATTTGTTTAATTTTTTAGCTTTATTTTTATCGATTTGCTCAAATAAAAATATTTTAAAAAATGTAAAAAAATATTTCACACAAAAATTTTTTTAAATTTCGATTTTTTTTATTTGTTGATCATTTTTCTAACATTTTGACTCACAATAAACCTATATTGAGGGAATTTCTAATAGCTGAAGCATTTCTGGACTATAAACATTTGATTCCTCATCCTTTCACGTCTTAATATTATTTAAAACAAAAAATCACGATTTTAACACTGCAAATGCCCTTGCGCGCTGCCGGTACCCCTGAAGCGTTTTTACCCATATTTCGTGTTTTTTGACCCTGAGTTGTTTCACTAAAATCGCTGCCAAAGGTGGAGTCGCAGCTAGACGCAGACTATCTAAACGGATCCTGGTTCAGGAAAGATACACGGAACAGACCTATATAGTGTAGTTGAGTGCTCTGTAGTGCCAAAAAAGTTCTAGACTACTTTAGGCAAGAAAAGTTGTTAAAAATGGACACCTGGCAGGTAACGATTTACCTGTAGAAGTCAAACCCAAACTGCCGGTTTTTTTGCTTTATTTTACAGTTTATGAATGTATCTATAATTTAAAATCAAAATCATTCCGATTGGTTGTCTAGTTTTTGTGTAATATTACCTGAAAGTCGCAAAACGGAAATATTTTTCGACTTTGAATGCTCATAACTTCTACAAAAAATCCGATTTTTTTTTTTGGCAACGGATTTGGAATCGTGGTGAAATTCTCTGTCGATTTCTTATAAATTAAATCGTTTTTGCGACTATGAATTTTTGATTTATGCAACGCCAAATGCGCCAATGGCGCCACTGTGCGACGTGGGACCAATTGCAACCCGAGTGATTGCAAGGGGGGCGGGATGTTTAGGTGAGGGGCCGCCGCTGTGCTGCCTTGGCTCACCAAAACTTAAGAGAGCACCCGCGTTCGCCCCTTTTGTGCTCAGGCCCTCGGGTCGGCCACTCGGGCCCGCTCCCGTGCTGTTAAGCTCAGCTTATCGGTCGGGAGCGCGGCTCTTATGTTAACTTACTTTTTAGTTCTATGAATGCAGCCAAATAAAGCTGACGCTACTGCGCCCTTGAAAATATCACGACGCCCCCAACTCTTCATTTTGAGCCACCGGGTTATTTTCGTGCGCGACGTGGGATGTTTTCCTCTGGGCCTTCTTTCGCTTCCTGGACATCTTTTTGCGGCACAAGCGCCCCTCTTCACCTAGGTACCTAGTTGAGGTAAGTATGCACACATGTGCTAGAGTGTAGGACATCTGCAGGCCAGATGCAACAATTTGGTGTATCTACATTTCTATTGCTTAGACATAGACAGGCTCTTATCCCTCTGATATAAGTATACATTTGAGTGTTCTTTCTGAACTGACTGAGTAACAGTTAGTTGCAAGTCAAAAGAAAAAAACAAGACAGAGACACAAGCGTAATTAAAAGAGTGACTGAATAACAGTTGGTTGCAAATATTGAAAAATCATTGTTGCGTAACGAGTGGGAAAGATGGTTTTGCGCATTTCAAATATATATCGATGCTGAAAAGGTTGAAATACCTACCAGGAAACGAAATCAGTTGCTTCACTTGGGAGGCGGGCAATTGCAAACGGTTGCTTTCTTCTTACCCGATGCTCTATTAGACCCGGATAATAACAAAGAAGTCTACATATTTTTGGTGCTGTTCCAAAAGCTGAATGATAATTTCTCACCGAAACAAAACTCAACCTTTGAAGGGCATATGTTTAGGAACATTTCACCTTTCAAAGGTAAGAGTTTGTACAAATTTACGATTTGGGTACGCAAATGCAGAAATGTAATTTAGGCTCCACTAAGGCCGAAAGTGAAGAGATCTGTTTAAAAGATAAAATCATGGACTCCTGGACTTCGCTGGAATTGAAGAAAAAGCTACTGGAGAAGGAGCATACCTTGACAGAAGTAATCGAAGCTTGTAGAGAAGAGGAAGAAATTATTAGGCAATCACAATCGATGATTTTTAAGGCGGAAATAGAAACAATAAATAAAATATCATTCCGGAAACCGAGCAAAGGTACAGAATGCGGTAGATGTGGTCGAATGGGTCACTCTGACGATAACTTTACCTGCCCGGAGCAACAAGTTAAATGCAACAAATGCTTACGGCTCAGGCATTTCGCCAGCAAGTGCAGAACGAATCTCAAACGCCAGTCCACACAGCCAAGCAACGGTGGCATAAAGCGATCACGAATAGATGTGCGACAAGTGCAAGATGAATGCGCTCCTTTCGGAACGACACCGACCAAGGAAGAATGTTTCCAGATTTGCAGCGATGATGATTAAAGTGATGAGCTGATAGAGTGTTCAATAGGAGGAAGCTTGTCCCCCTTATCATCGACTCAGACTCGCGTTTTAATCTGATTAGCCAAGCTGACTGGTTATGAATGGAAGCCAACAAAGCCGTAGTCTTCAACATCAGATCGGAGAAACAATTATGCTTCAAGCTAATTGCTTAATATAATTTGTGTATTCGAGGCTCCCATATCAACAGGCTCAGATAAAGCGATCATTGCATCATTTTATGTGATTGAAAATGGAAAACAATCGTTACTGGGCCGAGAAACAGCGATCAAATTGAACGTTAGCATTGGGAATACAGGTCAGCCGAGCTGAGTGCATTACTCCATTTCCCAAGTGATAAGAAGTAACAGTCAAGTTATTAATTGACCCTAGCATTAGGCCAGTGAAACGTATACCGGCTGCCATCGAAGCTAAGGTACTGTCCAAACCAGAGGAGGCTCTACACAGTGACATAATAGAGCCAGTGGTCGGTCACAGTCCTTGGATCTCGCCTATCGTAATAGCTTTTAAAGAAAATGGCGACATCCGGTTGTGTTTGGATATGCGGTGATGAGGGAACACTACCCAGTGCCTACTTTTGAATCGTTTATGACAAAGTTAAAATTTGCTACATACTTTTTAAGGCTCCATTTAAAAAATGCATATCATAAATTAGAACTAGATGAGGCAAGCCGACAAATAACAACATTTATGTTCCGCTACAAAAAAATAATGTTTGCAATAAATTCAGCCCCCGAGATATTCCAAGATTTATTGTCACCATGCCCCAAAGATCTTAATTGTAGATGACGTCATCATTTTTGGATCAAATGAAGATGAGCATGACGAGACCGTCAGGAAAGTCCGGGCTATATTCAAGAATAATAATGTGGTACCAAATAACTCAAAAAAAATATGCAGGTTAAGATTTCTAGGCCACATTCTATCAGACATGGGAATCAGTGTCGATCCCGAGAAAGTAGATGGCATCACTTCATTCCAAGACCCGAGAAATAAGGAGGAGATAAGAAGCTTCCTAGGTCTGGTCACTTACGTCGGGAAGTTTATTCCGGATTTAGCCGATCGCACAGAACCGTTAAGGAAATTGTTGGGAAAAGACAACAAATTTGTCTAGGGCCCTAAAAGCGTTCAACGATTTGAAAACTCGCCTACCCAGACTTTCATACTTTAATATAAAACATCGAACACGTCTAATTGCTGATGCAAGCCCAGTGGCGCTGGGAGCAGTACTGCTGCAATTCACAGAAGGAAGTAAACCCCAGATCATTTATTTTGCCAGTCGAAGTTTGTCTGATGTGGAGAAGCGGTACTTACAAACCTAAAAAGAAAGCTTGCCACTGGTATGGGCGATAGAAAAATATTATTACTACTTAGCCGGCTTAGAGTTTGAGTTGGTTACCGACCGCTCGGGATAATATTTAAGCCATCATCAAAACCACCAGCTCGCATCGAATAGTGGCTTCTGCCACTACAGCCTTATAAGTTATTTATAAAGCTGGCAAGGATTTCGTGTTAAGAGCCGAATATATCATTTTTCGTATACTGGAGAGCTTAATCCCTATGTCAATAAGCATATCAGAGATAGCAGAGAAAAGCATCCTTGATAAAGAAGTTGTGGATGCCATTACTTGCTTGCAAGATGATTCATGGACTTCCGCCGCATCAAATAACCTCTACCCGTTCCGATTCGAGCTATCCACAATAGGGAACATCCTACTGAGAGGAAACCGCTTAATCATTCCAACATCTCTGCGGGAAAAGGTGCTAGAGCTAGCCCATGAAGGCCATCCAGGCGAATCCGCAATAAAGCGTTGGCTACGCTCCAAGGTTTGGTAGCCTCTCTTAGATCGTGCGGCTGAAAAGCTTATAAAGTCCTGCAGAGATTGCCTTTTAGTCTCGCAAGTAAGCAATCCAGCACCGTTTCCAACGGGTCCTTAGATATGCGTGGCTTCCGATTTGTTGGGTCCCTTGCCAGATGGCGAATTCTTACTCGTTTCCATTGATTATTACTCACGATACATGGAGTTTAAATTCCTGCGTTCTATAACATCAACGACCATTATCGATGTAATGAAAGAAATTTTCTGCAGACCTGGTTTTCCCAAATACTTACGGACGGACAATGGACTGCAGTACATCAGTAGTGAGCTTAAAGAATATTGCAAGGTTTGTGGCATATAACTATAAAGAGGAGATACATAATTTTGTGTGGATGTACAATGTAACCCCACATAGTAGCACAGGTTACTGCTCCTACGCAGTTAATGTTTAACAGGCTGATCCGTGATAAGATGCCAGAGATTCAGGATTTGGGCGCGGAAGTATTAGACTCAGCAGAACGAGGCCAAGACTGCGCTGCAAAACAGAAGGGGAAAGAATAAGCTGATAAAAAGAGAGGGGCGAAGGAAATTGATATAGGAGTAGGTTACAAGGATCTAATAAAAAATTATCAGTTTCCACATAAACTAACACCAAACTTCGACCCTACCGAATACGATGTTATAGAGAGAAAGGGAACCATAGTGATAGTTTCACGTGATGGTAGGCGTTCAACCCGGAATATTAGCCACTTAAAGAAGATACCAATAAGGAACCCGTCGGACAGTAGCTCCGATCCTGATTCTTTTCCACAGGTACATGTGACTCCACCAGACGAGTTGACAAAAACACAGAACAAACGAAACACCAGCCAGCACAGACAACCGGGATGGAACTACCAAGCTTGGACCAAGGATTGAAATTAAAGCTGGTGAAAAAGGAGGGATGTGGGAACCGGGGCGATGGCGGTAGCAGCGATGTCAGCGCCGACGTCAACGATTGATTCATGTGCTCTCTATATTATGTGCTTGTAGTTTAACATGTAGGGTTGATGGAACAGCATCGCCGGTCAGCAAATAAAGTGTAAAAATGTCACATAACAGAAATTAAATAACATATATATTCATTGTGAAAGGGAGTGATTCCAAAGGGTTAATGCAGAGGGTACCCTGGTACACGCAGACGGCACGATCGTAACTAACACTGGCGTCCAGAATAAAGTTAACGAGCCCGGGTACACACAGACAGCTATTTCCGTTTGGAGGCTCTACGAACATGCCCGGATACACGCAGACTGCGAAATCGCAGCTAACGCTTCTAAGAAAACTCTATTAAAATGGCCCGGATGCACACAGACGGCCTAACCATAGCTAACACTGGGAGCAGAAATGGTTTTTAGCATTTACATTTTAAGTTACTTCAGTTTTATTTCATTTATACATTCTAAGCCCTGTCAGTTTCTGTCGCACTCGTAATGCTCACCGTTCTTGCCGAAGCTTTTTTCCCTCCTCACCACATATCGTCGCCCCATATTCAGCTGTTCTTCCTTTTTGAAACTTGGATTTTTCCTTTTCTCAAACTCGTCCTCATTTTGTGGCGGTCTGACGCAGGTTCCCAGGTGGCGCAGGGAGTTCCGAGTTCCGAGTTATTACTATAAAAGAAGTTGCCCGTTTCTCAGTGAGAACAATGAAGAGAATTTGGTTAAATTAAGTAGGTTCCGATTTTTATTCAATTATTTGTTGACAGAGTTGAGGATGCACTGCGTCGGACGACCCGGGAAAGCACCGTATCCTGGGTTGTCCGGGCTTCTCCCGTCTGGGGAACCCTCGTCTGGGCGTTTTGGGCTGAGCTGGAGAGTGGGAGGCGGCAGATTGCCCCGGACCCGAAAGTCTTCCATGGCGCTCTAATCGGACTCGGGAGTCTTCATAGAGATTAGCGAACTCGAAAGTCTTTAGGGAGAGAGAGGCGGACTCGAAAGTCTTCAGTTGGTGGACTCAAAAGTCTTCAGAGAGAGAGGCGGACTCGAAAGTCTTTAGAGAAAGAGGCGAAGTGGACTAGAAAGTCTGCGGGGGGAAGAGGGACGGCGGACTCGAAAGTCTTCAGGGAGAGAATTCGGCAGGACGAATTGTTGTCGCTACTCAAATGTTTGTTGTACTAAAAAAAAGGCTTAGCAAAGCTAAGAATGTATTGCAAACAAAATCCGAAGATTCGGTTCGCCCAAAAAAGTAACTTTGGCTGCTAACTATTAGAAGTGTGCTACTAGAAGCTGACCGCTCCCGATCGCAGCCGGCTTGTAAGTGATTTGCCAAGGGCCAGCGGCCCGCATCGGCAATCGGCCTCTTCCTTTTTTCCTGTCTGTTTTAGTGTGCCCCTTGTCGCCGGTGTGTCCCTTTTTTGGCGCGCTCATTCAAATTCAAATCTTTTTATTATGTGCGTGGCACGCATAACAGTTTTCTCCGAAGTTGCTCACTTTTTGTTCTCGTTTCTTTTTCTAGAGTGACCGCCGCGGTCTAAATCCTCTCTAAATCCCAGTAAGGATGATGGTAGGCTTTTTTGGCTTCGGCTAGAACCTACCTATTTCCCAGCTTATGTTGACGAAGCTGCCACGCGGTGACGGGGCGCGAATAGGTGGGGCGGCCACTTGCTACATGATTTTTTCTTTTATTTCCCTAATTAGAACTATGCCAGTTTTTAACATATTTTTACCACAACGATATTTGGCCATCTAATATTATTTCAGAATTTCGGATTTATGTATCTGCCTTGGAAAAATTAGGAAAACAATAGATAAATCGTAACTATTTTTCAATATATTTTCATATATATACCAGAATTTCGGTTTAAATATGAAAATCTGACTGCTTTATCATATACCGACATGCATACGTATGTACATGCATAGCTGCCACCGACCGTTAAATATTAATATGCTTGGTGAATTCGCCCTCAACCATTTCAAATCAGATATATATCCGGTTCGATCTTAATCTTCAATCCTATTTTAAACGAATTCTGACTTAGTCTTGATCTCCAACGCGTAAACCTAGTATATTCATTACGTCCCAAAGGAGTGCCGGGTTTCGTGTTTAGGTATTGTGCCGAGGCTCTGGGTAACCCCCTTTTTAAGTTATCCTTACCTTTAGAATCCTTAGAATTTCCACTTATGATTCCCTCCAAGGATTCTTTTCATAGTAACCGCATTGAATCTATCCAAAAGAACTTTTTGCTTTTCACTCTCCGTGGCCTACCCTGGGATGCTAACTTAAGATTACCGTCATACACTAGTACACTTCTCCTACTTAATCTACCTTCTTTAGCTAACCTACCTGCAAGGTCAACTCAATTTCCATTTTTTCCGTCTTTCATCTAGAACTTTTATTCCGTTAGTAGTTAACCACTGTAGGCGTGAGTTTGAAGTACAGTAACCCTCAAGGGTTTTATGTACTGAATACAATCGCCGTTTTAGTAGTACTAATGGCAACTGTATATAAAAAATGTATTGCTTGAAGTACTAGCTCGTAGTGTATTCTAATTTTTCCTCGTCCTATTCTATTTTTTTATTGACTGTCACCTACGCCAGAGTATGAGACTCTGCCGATGTGTAGCTCTGCCGCTATGTTTTTTTTCTGTTTATGGCTCTGCCGGGGTATGTCACTTTGACAATTTTTGGCTCAGTCGATATCTTGGCTCTGACGTATGTGTGGCTCTTTCGTATGTGTGGCTCTGCCGACTGCCTGCCGCAACTGCCGGCAGGATGACACATGGCAGCGGAGTGTCACAACTCCAGGCCCATGTTTATTAGGGATTGCGGACGTCAAGGCATTTGTTTATACGGAGGCTTCGATGGCTGGCAATTAGTGCATAAACTATGGCCTTTGGCTGTCGCAACTAGCACTTGGAAATAGGTGGACGGTTTGGTTCGTTTGGATGAAGGGATGAGGGTCTGAATACACGGCGACAGCCTCTTATGCATGGATAAAAGCTCTTTGTTGAGGTAGAAATCTTACTGATTTTATTAACGAAACTTAGCAGTATATATAGGTACAAAATGCTTATGGTAACAGAACTATCGTATAACAAATAATGTGGGTTACTGTGAATATGGATTACTGTGAAAGTGTAATTGCCAGCTATAAGTGACCAGAGACTTATTGCCTTATTTCATTTTCCTCATGTCCGAATGCTATGCATATTCGCTTGACCTGGTAACTGATACTTTATTTACGAGAATTGCATGTTGCTGCAACTGAAGAAATATTATGTAATATTTATTGTGTCTAAATATTATTGGTTATGAATGAACGCTGCCGTGACTGAACAGTAGGTAGGGAAGCTTGTTGGGCTGTTGTCAATGCGCGTGTGCGTGTCGGCTGGTATTTTTTTTGTTATATTCAATGATTTTTTGCCCTAGATACAGGGCTGACAAGAACAATAATGAGGAGAAACATTCATAACTTATTTGGTTAACAAAGAATAACAGACTAAGACTAAGACGCTTTGTACACCTCGATATACTAGTCGACTCTCACTGTGCCGCGCGCTCGGGTGAGTTTTCGCCTGGCGTGCAGGCATTCGGATCGGAGATCGGCTATCTCGTCACTCCACCAGAATTCTGGCTCTGGTTCCTTCGACACGTCCCTCTCCGTCGCATGCTCTGGTCACAAGCGTACTCCAGGCGTGATGCGATCTGGTCAATCGATGCGCTGGCTCTGCACTGCTCGAGCGGCACCCGCAGGCTATCCTACTGCAGACGAGATAGCCCCGTGGTCACTTTCTCTGTCGCTGATTCGCCAACTGGCATTGCGGGAGATCGCGCTGCTTACCAGGGTCAGGTCAATGAACGAGGCTGCTCCAGCTCTCACGAAGGTGTGCCAAGCCCCGTCGTTCAGCAGGACAATGTCCGTCGAGGCGAACGCCTCCAGGACCGCTCGACCTCTGGCATTGGTTGAGGAGGATCCCAATTCCTCTGCCCAGGCGTTGAAGCCGTCTCCGACGATCACTCTGGATCTCCAACGCAGGTCGCAAAACAGCTCGTCCAGTATCCTACAGTACGCCCCAGCGTCAGGCTGGGCGCCAGATAGCAGCTATAAATCCAATAGCCGGCTTCCTCCGCCCTCACGAACCAGTCGACTGCCCTGATGTTGGACATCTGCCGTGGCCCGTTCCCGCACAGCCAGAGGGCCGCCTTGCCAATGCAGTCGTTGGCCCGTCCGCTCCCTCCCTAGCTTTGTAGGGCTCGCTTAGTATAGCTACATCCGCAGCTACCACGCGCACCGTCTGCAGCAGCAAGTCTTGCGCTGCTCTGGAGTGATTCAAATTGAGTTAAATCAAGTGTTTGCCATTCTTTGGGGGCCGGCACCGTCGTTTTCGGCCCGACTACTCTTGCTTTCGGGTCGCTGGTTAAACCTTCTGGTAATCGCAGGCTCCTTGCTGCAGGCTGCTGCCCTGTGGCCTACTTCTCCGCACTTAATGCAGCAGCCGCCCCTGTCCACCTGGCTCTTGCAGCGAATGGCAATGTGCCCTAGCTCAAGGCACCTGAAGCAGCGTGGGGGACCTTCGCGCTCCCGCCCCCTGAATCTAGTCCATCTAATGCGGATCACGCCATTGAGCATAGCAGGCTGATCACCGCAGTTTTCGACTCGCCGTATCCAGGGCGGAGGCTTCTGACTTTTACTACTCCTTCGATGAGCTGGTACTGCTTCGGGAAGGCAGCACGAATCTCGCTCTTCGTCGTGATGGCGTCCAAGTTCCGGACTTCGAACACTGGGATTTTTTGCTACATTTTTGCTATAGTAGATAGTAAGCTGCAGGATGTAGCATAGAGCTTCTGTCCTGGAAAAGGGATGGTGGCGCTAGTGTGCGCTGCCAGACAGAGCGCCCGCGTGGGCATCCGATCACCGCGACTTCACTCACACTCCTCGGCTGGTATGTGTGCGTTGACGGCGGGCCATTCCCGGCCTTGTACATGTCGACCTGGATGGGGCTCAACAAATAGTCAAGTCAACAAGTCTGCCCTATTTTAATAGACGTACCTTAATCCTATCCTACATCCGAATACATATTGTAAGGACCGCTAGCCGATTCCACACAAAGCAAAAGGGCAAAATTGGCAATTCAATTGTATTTATGTATTTATGTATTTATGTCAACAACGTTTCGCTTGATGCTTTACTTTCATATTTGTCGGCAAAGTATGACATGAAATATATCCCGACGAGTCGTCTTTACCAAGACATTGCTGGCAATATGAACACCCGGCAGTATTTAAATTAAAATTATTACAGGTACGACAAAATTTTTAATTAATATTTTTTAAGTTTTGTCAATGACACTTTTAATATAACAAACAATGTAAAGAAAAAATTGATAAAACCAGCAGAATATAAAAGTATTACTTTAACTTAAAAAAAAAATTTAAGGCTAAGAAATTAAACAAAAGGCTTACATCTGTTACGCCCAGGGCGCACAATATCAAAATATATATAGTGGACAGATTGTCTAAATGGGTAGAGCTCGTAGCACTCGATAAGCCACGGCAGACAAATTCCTCTGAACATTTTGGGTACGTGTAATAGCAAGAATGGGATCACCAACAGTCTTGGTCTCGGATAATGGCGTACAATTTGCAGGGCGGAAGACCAAAACGGCCATGGAAAAATGGGGAATACGCCAACAATTCACGGCACCCTACACACCGCAAGAAAACCGGACAGAACGAACCAATAGGACTATAAAAACAACAATAGCCCAAGTGGCAGGAGAAGGCCGGACTAGGTGGGATGACCAAAGTTAATGCTCGCCTTCAACAGCAGCACTTCGGAATCGACAAAATATGTCCAAGCGCAACTAATGTTCGGAAGATAATTGAGACTATCCAACGCATTATTCGACAAAAGGGTCAGGAATCAAGACGAAAGGAGTACACGACAGATGGGAAAGACTTAAAAACATCAGACGAGATGCCACAAACAATATGACTGAACGATAACGCCACCACTATAACCTGCAGAAACGAGAGTGAAAACCAGCGGTAGGTGATTTAGTATGGTGCAAGACCCACGCATTATCAAAAGCAGTGGACAAGTTTAACGCAAAATTGGCCCCGAAATACTATGTTCCCTGGAAGTTATCAAATTTATATCACCCGTTATAATTCAAACATGTGACACAAAATCACACAAAATAAAACCAGTATATATCGGAGATACCAAACCATTCGAGCCAACAAAAAAAGATCGGAAAATTCGTTGAATCTAACCCAACCGACATCGGTAACAATCGATAGACAGGCACGACCCTTTGCAACTAACGATCGATTACTAGAACCCCATGTGATACTAACCATCAAAGGCAAAGCACACGATAACATACAATCACCACTTATCATTGCAGGAACGTACATGCAGCGTCTTCAGAAAAGTATAAAAAAGTTCAAGGAGAGCCACGCCAGGCTGGACGCGGCACGACACCTAACCCAGCTAATAACCGCGGGAGAGGTACCCGGAGGGACAAGAAAACTCACCCAACCGGCGAAATTGGGCCGACAAGCGCAGCCAGTCAACACCCCGGAGCCACCAGCCAGGCCCACGGTGGCTAGGACAGAACAAGACCAAAGACAAGTGGCACACACGCCACCAACACCAGAAACCACTGAAGCCGCCACAACAAGCCGAGCGACAAGGAACAAAGGGCAGAAACACGCCCACCGACCCGTGTGCCGTCAGCACTCCAGTGCGAGCCGAGTCGGGGGCAGCCGCAAAAGGAATACAAAGCGCAGAAGGCAACCCTCGTCATCCCGACCGGAGCACCAACAGCAAGGATGTGCGAGCCGGCTTGGGTGAGAACGAGAGGGGGCGCCAGACCGGACCAGCGCAGGCCGATCGTCGGGAGTGCACGCGGCCGCCAACACCACAAGGAAAAAACAGACAAGTGTCTACGATCGTCGAAGAACGCCCGGATGGATAACAACCGGCGGTACCGAGACGACCAACACCATCGCCGGACCGCGATATACTTCAGTCAAATTCGGACGCAGGAATCAGCTGGGGTATCCCAAACGGAGCGGAGGTCTCACCAACGGCCATGGCGGACATAAGGCGAAGACTGGCAAACAAGCGCTTTGGGAAGCCACAGGCATGCCTCATTCAGGATGGGATCAAGACTTGGAAAGTCATTCTTCTCACGATCAAATGCAGTTTGCATCAAGGAGCACCAGCCCAATTGAAAAAGGGGGGAGAGGGGATGAACCTCAGCGGCCTAGAGTCCCTTTCCAGAAATATTTATATTTGTAGAAACGCCAGAACATGGAGGTGCCGTTGTTGCAGAGAATTTTTAGGGGTGGGTTTTCTGCTGCTGAGAAACTGCAGAATCTAAAAGCCCACGCTGGGCGGGAAGCGCTACCAGCCCGGGAATTGCCCAGCGGCCGAACCCCCACTAGAGACCGAAGACGAGGCTCGGGATTGACCAGCAGCCTGCTCCCGCTCCCGCAACCCAAACTTAAAACCACGGCCTGGCCCAAACCCAACGGCCGCGGCTCGGCTGCTCCGCCTGGAATATCCCAACGGCGGGCTGCCTCCCCTCCCCCCCTAAATGTTACCCCGTGACTCGCGATGGACCGTGGCCGCGCCCCGGACTAATCCCTGCGGCGTGTCCTGAGATTCGGCAGACGGCTTGGAATGACCCAACAGCCGCCGCCCGCGCCTAAGCCCGGAATTAATATCTAAAGCGTAGCGGTCCTGTTCCCGTCCTCCCCAGATCGGTGTTTTACGTTGGTTTCTATATATATGTAAATTTATTTCCCGTCTCTTTTCCCCTGCCATGACACACACCCCGATATCTTTATTCATTTAATTGTAGGGCGGCCTCGTCTCGCTTACGCTTGCTCCTTGATCGATCTTTCCTTGCTCTTCTTATCCTGGTTCCGTTGTGGGGTCCTCGTTGTCCCTGGTCGTCTATAGATGGTATATTAATTTTTTACTACTGTTCTGGTTATTTTGCGAGTTAAAGTTACTTATCAGGTTCCTGGTTCTATCGCAAGTCTTCTTAATTTCAATTGTCATCTTTGTTGCGACCCAGTTCTGTCGTCTCCTTCGCGGCTGCGCTGCCACGATCCATGGCTATTTATTGACTATTTACATGATCCTATCCGTAGTTATTTACACATTATTCCTCTCTCCTCGTCCAAATAGCGGCGGGTATGCCTTCCTTGGATATTTAGCCGCGCGTCTATCCTCCCGATTAGGCGTACCGAGAGTCGCCTCCTGGCGTTGACCATCCAAGGGGCGCGGTGACCCATGGTTCTCGAGGGAGCAGTGTGTCTCTCAGCTGGGGCGACTTCGACCGCTCCTCGTCCGAGGAATCACTCGGGGAGTCTTCCCACGAACGCTCCTCCATCGCCCGTGGCGGCGCGGTGCCCCCTGTGCGCCGTGCTCTGCTTTTGGGGTGTGGGGGCCGACCGCGGAGTTCGGCGGCCGACTAGCCGCACATCGAATCTCCGGTGCGGGGCTGACCATAAATGGCCCGAAAATTGAGACGAACGTCCACTGGCTCCCAGGAGTCCGGACCCGAGGGACATAGTCCTCGTTCGTGGGGCTATACGTGTCCCGTTGGCAGGGTACTCCGTCTCCTTCTCCTAGTTCAGGGGCCCGTGGCAGGCAATACTGGGCCACGTACCCCTCGCTGGTGGGGTCGTAGACCAGTGCACGCACATTCGATGATCCGGCCACGCCAACTAGCGGCGGGGGCCCGGCGTCGTCCTCCGATACCTCCTCATATGTGGCGCCGAGGGGTCCGGTGCCAATGCTTCCAGGAGGGCCCGGAACACGTTCCTACACTAGTGGCCGCATCAGCCCCGTGGGCATGTCCATCTCGAGCGGGTCGTCTCCCGGCACCGGGAGCCTCCGATCGTCCAAGTGGAGCCCCAGGAAGCTCTCCTCTACCGCCGCCGTTAGACAAGAATAGTCACGCCTGGCTGGGGGGGTCTCCGGCTCTGCGGGCGTGGTTTTGATCCCTATCTATGGCGTACTCTCTCGCGATGAGAAAAGTGACGGATTGTCATCAAGTGACTCCCGAAACTCTAGTCATTTTACCAGACGATGATAAGACCTAGATCCGTCCTTCGCACATGGAGTTGTTTTCACTGTTCGGGGTGGTCTCCTCGTGCTCGTCCTCGGCAAGATCCTCCGTGTCGTTTTCCTCGCTGCGATAAGGTTTCAGTTGGTTCAGGCTGACGGTCCGCCGTCGACGACTGCCAGGTATGTGCAGCTGCACAATGTTGGGTGACGAAAACTTAGCGACTCTGAACGGTCCCTCGTCTTTTGCCGCCTTGGCTGCGAATCCTTCGGTGGCATTCGACAAGGCGTGGCGCCGTACCAGCACTAACGATCCCACCATTCCTGTCGGCGGAGATTGTAGTGGCGACGTTGATGCGATGCGCGGTCGGCATCGTTCATCGCGATCTCAAGGATGTTACGCAGCGGTTTGCTTCGTTCCGTCGGGGTTACCTCGGGGATTACACGTCCCGGTGTAACTTTCGTCGTAGAGGGCGTGGGGCAGTCGTACTGCGCGTGTCCGTCCAGATATTTGGCGATCATTGTTTTGATCGTCCGGTTTGCTCTTTCCGTTAGGTTTTGCCTCGGCGTGTGTTTTGGGGGGTGCGTTTTTGAGGGTGTGTGTGGTTTCCGCCGTAATAATAAAAACGTTTTCGGGTGGTTAAGTTTTCGTCAAGCTTTATTCTTCAATTTAAAAGTTTCATATATGTCGGTTTCAGTGGTTCGTAAAAAGATTTTCAATAAGAAGAGGTCCATCCTGGATGGCTAAAATTGCTTCATCCTTAGCATGAGCTCCTGCTAGCACATCATCGACGTACATATAATGTGAAATTATTTGAGAGGCACGTGGATATTGGGCTCTGACATCGTCGGACAGCTGCTGTAACGTGCGTAAAGCCAGAAAGGGACACAGTTTTTCGTGGGTTTCTTTTCGGTACCTGCTTGTTTACCTGTACCATTATGTCAAAGAAAATATACCTGTGGTCAGAAAAGCAGAGTTGTGTCGATACCCTCCAGTTCTCGACTTTGTAATTTCCCTGTTCTATTTCCAAGATAAGATCTAACACCTCTTCCCAGCCTTGGAAGTTCTCCGTGCTGGGAAAAATGAACGTTGGTGTACGTCCCTATTACATATTGTCATCTTACGATATACGTTATCAAAAAGTAACTCACCTCTTTCATTTTTCTCAGAGCTTCCCCAGAGCGTGTTCCTTGCATTGGCATCCTAGCATCAGGGTCGTCTTTGTGTCTTCGGCCATTTGCAACAGCTTGACTACCGGCTCAGGCGGGCCGTTTCGTCATGGGCCATGTATGCCGAAGCAATCAGCACTCTGCTTTCATCCGCCGCCACGAATCTGGCCACTGCTAGGTCAGGTGTGCTGAGATTGGAACAGAGAAAGGCATTAAAGTAGTTTTTTATAACTATGCATGCTCTAGGCCTACCGTTCAAGTTAGTGCATAGCATTGTGTATCCGGGGATCCTTAGTCCAGTGACTTGCTCGTCCCTGGTCCAGGAGCCTTGGACCGATGTCGATATCCTTCTCCCGCAGAAGGACCGTGAGATTTGCTGAAGATTTGCTAATCTGCACGGTGCTCGACATCGATCGATGGGGGTCGTATCGGGAGTCTTGTCATCGATGACCATGTCATCCAACAATCTGTTGGTGTCATCGACTTCCTCCAGCAGCTCATCTCTCTCGGCTAGGAAGACCTTGATCTTGGCCTTCCTAATGCCGTACCGAACCTTGTAGTTATTGGCTTCTAGCTGCGGCAGACAGCGTTGGTTAATGAGAAAGACGAAAGACTGGCTCGACTTCATCTCCTTCTCCGCCTTGAGGATGGCCCAGTCCGCCGTATGGACGTCCGGGTTCTGAGCCCTCAGACACGCGATCTCCCTTGCGTGATCAGTTTGCCCCTTGGGTAACCAGATGCGAGCTCTGGGTCTCCTTCGGATCTCCCTTGCGTGATCACTTTGCCCCTTGGGTAACCAGATGCGAGCTCTGGGTAGCTCTGGTAGCTCTGAGCTTCCCCTGTTGGTCCTTCGCCCGCTTAGGTGCGCTCTCGCTCACCTCCTGTGAACGATTACGCTACGTCTAAGCGGGCTGGAACGCCTCGGGGTTCTCGGCTTTATTGGCTTCGTATTCCGCGATCTCCGCTAGGAATTTGGCCTTGTGTTTCTCATCTCTGGGGTCGGTCTTGCCCTCTGCTTCGTTCTTGGCTATCTTGCCGAGAATAAAGCGGGATCTGTGGTCTGATTGGGCAGTGCTGCTCACTCTCCCATCGGGTCCCGAATGGGACGCGGTGCCTTGATTTGGCATCGACATTTCTTTCTCGTCGGTCTCCGAATTTTGGTGAGACTTTGAGACCAGACTCGGCCTCATCGTCTCCTTCTCGTCCATCGTTGACGTTTTTTGGGGCTTATCCTCTCCCAAGAGTTCCGAAGCTCGGTTTTTGTGATTCATTTTCATTCATAGACGCCCGCTTTGCTCGACCAGGCAAGCGCAACGGGCCAGAGGGGGGGGGGGGGGGGGTGGGGCATGAAGAAGGGTCGACCGCAGCTTCGCCGCTAAGCTGCGGCAAGGCGTCTTACGACCTAGGGTTGCCCGGCCCTTCGTGAGGACACAGCTGGATTAACCCCTCAGCTGCAAACCTGGATGTCAGAGGGCACGGGTCGCGTAACACTCCTGACTTGAGGGGAGGCACTTTAAAGACCTACCCAGGTCCGCCCGACTACCATTGGTCAGCGTTCTTGAAGTACTAGATGAAAAAAATTAAATGAAGAAATATTAGATGGTGAAATTTTAGATAAAGAAAGAATGGATGAGGAAAGGTTAGATGAGGATAAACAACTGATTGAGGAGAATAGAAAAAATTGGAACGACTTAGACAAAGGGCAGAGGGAAATCAAATAAAGGCACAATTGAGGAATGAGAACTACAAAGAAGGGGATTATGTTATGGTAAAGAATTTTGATAGTACGGCGGGGATTTGTTGAAAAGTAGTACCTAAAAGCAAAGGACCATACGTTATTGGAAAGTATTGAAAAATGATAGATTCTTATTAAAAGACATGGATGAGTTTCAATTATCTCGAAACCCATACCAGGGAGCGTGGAGCATAAATAATATTGGGCATTGGATGAATGAAAAGGATGAAGTAAGATAAAAATATTAGGGTGAAATAATTAATGTATAAATTATAAATCATAGTTATAAGAAATATTGTGATAAAGATATTAGAAATATTGTTATTAATTAAAAAGAAAAAAAGTAATTAAGAAATTATACAAATCAGAGAGGGCTATCTTAATGTCAGGACGGCCGAGTTGTAGGAGGCCTAGTAGGATTGGGAGGATCTGGTCTCATTGTAATTAGGCTCTCAAGAAAGCAAGAGAGAGAGAGAGAAAGGAATATCGAGAGTTAGGCACGGGGGTTGTTTTGGAAGCTGCCTGCGAGCAGCACTCTCAAAAAATCAGTGAACAAAGCAAGTCGATTGAAAAGAAATAAAACTCGAGTATATCTAAGCAAACTAAAAAGAGAATAATAAAAACGAAGATTTACTGTCACAATATGTATGTTATGAGTAGACTTGCACATATGCCAAATATGTAATTGCTTATATAAATGTGATCTGTAGAGTTTGGACACCTGTTGATTTATGTATGGTATATGTATTTATAAATGACAAAACAATGTAGAATGTGGAATTTAGGAACCCGTTTAATTATGTAAATATGTATTTATAAATCGATATGCACATACGTATGTATAAAAGAACTAATTATGTGGACTGTGGAATTTTGTAACCTGTTGAATTATGTACATATGTATTTATAAATCGATATGCACATATGTATGTATAAAAAGAACGAATTATGTGGAATATAAGAACCAACTGATCTATGTACGTATGTTAGTAACTGCGTTTACGGATGTTATGTACATATGTAAGTAATCATTCTGCCGGCCAAACGAAAAGGATTGGAATAGAAATATGGCTGTCGGCAGATAGATTAGTGAAAGATGGTGTATGTAATTAGCTGCCAAAAAATATCCATCGAAGATCCGGATACGAAGGACCAATGTTTTGGGGGTGCGTTTTTGAGGGTGTGTGTGGTTTCCGGCGTAATAATAAAAACGCTTTCGTGTGGTTTAGTTTTCTTCAAGCTTTATTCTTCAGTTTAAAAGTTTCATATATGTCGGTTTCAGTGGTTCGCAAAAAGGTTTTCAATAAGAAGAGATCCAGAAAAAAGTGAATGAAAGGTATGCCCAAAACTCCTAAAGAGGAAAATCTCTCCTTTTGGACAAGAAGGCGGGAGGATCCCCTTCCCCTATTAAGAATAGGGTATACGTTCCGGAGAGCATCCACCCTAGCACGGTGCTCTGTGCTACCAGGCCGGTGGATTAGAGTTGGGTACACATCCGCCCCCAACACCACGGAGGTTCCTGATGGCCGCTAAAAATTCGGATCCGCACGTCGAACCGCTTTTCCCCGATGTCGAATCGGAGGTTGACTGTAGGCAGAACAGCCGTTGAGGTGTGGGCCAGCCCTGCAGAAAGCCGTGGTTGCTCGACATCGACCTTCGGCTCTAGAGTCTCTTCCCTCTTATCCATGCTTGAGGACCTGCGTCGCTCCGTCCTACGATAGAGATGCAGCAGGGTGTGATGGGCCTCCCCACACATGCGGCAGTGACACTTACTACGGCACTACACTTTTTTTTTTTTTTTTTTGCATTCGATTTATTTAACTAATTAACAATAAACAAACAAATAAATAAGGGGGGATACAGAGAGAAAACCCGAGTCGCACGGTACCGCCGCCAAGCATTGCTTCGCGCGAGCGGCAGGCCTCCTACTCCGCACTTGTCCGTCTCGTCCTTTCCAGGGACCGCAGCGATTTAAGTACGCTAGCAGCGAATTTCGCTATCGCGTCCCAGCCCTCCTCACTTCCGAGCATTGTCGGCACGAGGTTCTCAGCCGTGAGTACCTTTCCCACACCGGCTTCCAGCTCCTCCCGCTCGTGGTGGAACCGGTAGCATTCAAAAAGGACGTGTTGAGCGTCCTCCACAATTCCGGCGCCGCAAGCCGGACAATTGTGTTCCTCATCGTGCCTGAAACGCTTGAGGTAGCTCCGGAAGCACCCATGTCCGCTCAGAACTTGGGTCAGGTAGAAGTCTACCTCCCCGTGCCTTCGGCTTACCCAGCTACCGATGTCGGGGATTAGTCGGTGGGTCCAGCGTCCTTTAGTTGAGCTGTCCCACATTGCTTGCCACCTAGCCTCGCGGCTGGTTGATCCTGGGTCGGCCCGAGTGAGACGGGTTTCTCTCGCCTCCTGAGCTAACTCGCCCAGCGGGACCAGCCCCGCAATAACCAGCGCCGCGTCAGCGCACACAGGCGGTAAGTGGCTTCCACGCCTCGCATGTAGCTCCTCACTCTGCTCGCCTCCGCCCAAACAGGGGCTGCGTAAAGAAGCTGGGACGTGACCACGTTTGATAGCACCTTTCTTTTCCACTGCTTTGGGCCACGGGTATTCAGCAGGATCCTCGATAGCGCCCTGGCTGTGTGGCTGGCCTTCGCGCTCACGTACGCCAGATGCTCTCTGAATGAGAGGCGGGTGTCCAGAAGGACCCCCAGGTACCGGATTGCGCGCTGCGAGGTAATGGGTAGCCCGCCGACCCAGATTACTGCTGTCTCCAACCGCTTCCTGCTCGAGATCAGCACCGCTTCGGTCTTATGCGAGGCGAGCTCCAGGCCGGCAACGGCGAGCAACGATTCGACAGCCAGAATTGCTCTGTTAGCAGCGGCCTCAGCGGCGGCCAGCTCCTTTTCGGTCACCACCAGCGCAACATCGTCTGCAAAGCCGACAATAGAGGTGTTCGTTGGTAGCGAAAGATTCCTGCGGGACTCCGGCTGAGACCTTGTGCGTTCTGGAACCCCGGGCAGTATCCAGGATGAGGATCCTCTCACTGAAGTACCCCCGGATGATTCGCAGCAGATATCCGGGGATGTTCAAAGCTTCCAGCGCCTCCAGCGTCCTTCTCCAATCTGCCGAATTGAAGGCGTTCTGGACGTCCAAGGTCACCACTAGACAGTACTTCTTGGCGCCGTTCCTCCATCTCGTGCCAGCGATGGCGCTTTCAGCTATGCTTTTGACCTTTTCGATAGCGTCCAGAGTCGACATCTTTTTGCGGAAGCCAAAATGGTTTGTCGCCAGTCCGCCTGCGCGCTCGATCGCTGCCTCCAGCCTGGATGCGATCACCTTCTCAAATATCTTCCCAATAGTGTCCAACAGACAGATGGGACGGTTGGAGGAGGGTTCTCCTGCCGGCTTGCCCGGCTTGGGCAGGAGCAGCAGCTTCTGGCGCTTCCACCTTGTGACGGTCTGCCGCCCAGTTGCCAGATAGCTCAGGGACGGCCAGAGTCCGCCTAGTAGTCCGAGTGGTAGCTGTAAGAGATATTTCCCCCGATTCCCAGTAAGAACAGTGAAGAGATTTCGGTTACTTAAGTAGGTTTCTGTTTATTTCACGCTCAAGGTACAGAGTTAACTATCGGGATCTCGGGTGCGCTGCAGCCTGGTCTCGGTCGTCTGGGCCTCTCGCGTCAGGGTCGACTTCGTCCCGGTGATCGCGGCTCGCCCTGGACTCGGAAGTCTCCAGAGAGAGAAGCGGGCGGACTCGTAAGTCTTCAAAGAGAGAGGGCGGGCGGACTCGTAAGTCTTCAAAGAGAGAGGGCGGGCGGACTCGTAAGTCTTCAAAGAGAGAATTCGCGGTGGACTCGAAAGTCTTCGGTTTGCGGGAGAGAGTGGGCGGACTCGTAAGTCTTCAGAGAGAGAGAGAGACGGACTCGTAAGTCTTCAAAGAGAGAGAGACGGACTCGTAAGTCTTCAAAGAGAGAGGGCGTGCGGACTCGTAAGTCTTCAAAGAGAGAGGGCGGGCGGACTCGTAAGTCTTCAAAGAGAGAGGGTGGGCGGACTCGTAAGTCTTCAAAGAGAGAGGGCGGGCGGACTCGTAAGTCTTCAAAGAGAGAGAGACGGACTCGTAAGTCTTCAAAGAGAGAGGGCGTGCGGACTCGTAAGTCTTCAAAGAGAGAGGGCGGGCGGACTCGTAAGTCTTCAAAGAGAGAGGGCGGGCGGACTCGTAAGTCTTCAAAGAGAGAATTCGCGGTGGACTCGAAAGTCTTCGGTTTGCGGGAGAGAGTGGGCGGACTCGTAAGTCTTCAGAGAGAGAGAGAGACGGACTCGTAAGTCTTCAAAGAGAGAGGGCGTGCGGACTCGTAAGTCTTCAAAGAGAGAGGGCGGGCGGACTCGTAAGTCTTCAAAGAGAGAGGGTGGGCGGACTCGTAAGTCTTCAAAGAGAGAGGGCGGGCGGACTCGTAAGTCTTCAAAGAGAGAGGGCGGGCGGACTCGTAAGTCTTCAAAGAGAGAGGGCGGGCGGACTCGTAAGTCTTCAAAGAGAGAGGGCGGGCGGACTCGTAAGTCTTCAGTGGGAAAAGAATCCGGCGGGCCGAACTCAATGTCGCGACTCTCAAGTCTTTCGACAATGTATGGGCAACCGGAATCCTCGGATTCTGGTCGCCTACCAAAAGTGACTTCGCTGCTGACTACAAGGAGTGTGCTGCAAGAGGCTTACCACTCCCGATCGCTGTCGGCCGCTAAGTAATTTTCTAAGGCCAGCAGCTCGCCTTATATAGCGGGCCGCGGATTCCAGTGTGCCCGCCGCGATCGGCTGCTTCCTCTTCTTTTCTTGTGTGCCCGTAGCCGCTAGTGTGGCCCTTCCTCGGCGCGCGCGCGCATTTAATTCGAATTCAAATTATTTTGTGCGCGCCACGCGTCACACTCCCCCCCCCTTTTCAATCGTGGCGTATGATCGCCACGTGGTTTCCTCTATTGGAAACTACTCTCCACATGACGCCTTCATCCTCCTGCAGCCAGCTCTTCTGCTGCCCGTAGCGTTTCCTGGCGAGCCTCTCCTTGATCGCTGCCACTCCTGCCTCGGAAATGACCGCCGCGGCCGGCACAGTCCAGCCCCATTCATTTTCCTCCACCGGCTGCAGTTCGATGACGTCCTGGTCCGGCGTCGGTGGCCATGGTACCCAGGGTGGTGGGCCTTTCTCCTCCTGTGCTTCAGACGCCCGGCTCGGCATCAGGGACCTGACCGCCCTCGGTTGAGCGGGTGCCGTCGCCCCCGAGGTGGTCGTCCCTTGCCCTCCGATCTCCACCTGCGGTGGGACCTGCGCCATTTGCCGCCTGCCGTCGCCTCCATGCCTCACAGCTAATCCGGTCTTCGCGGTCTCTGCCGGTGCTACGCCTATCCTCCTGCCCATCACCGCCGGCTCCGTTCGCTCCCTCCCTGCTACCGGGATCGCTGCTGCCTCCACCAGCTTGGCCCGCGTCGCCGCTGCTGCCGCCGCCACGTGCCGCTGCCTGACCTTCGCCGTGCTCTCCTCGATTATCCCCATTTCTTCAGGCTCTTTAGATATCGATGCCTCGTGATCGGGTTCTCGCGATACTTCCACGTGCGGTTTCGTGACTCCAATGTGTGCTACTTCCATTGCCTCGTTGTCGCTGCTCCCTGCCTCCTTTACCTCCAGCTTCCGATTCCTTGCCACGATTTGGAACCCGTCGTACGTCAAGTCGTCCCTCGGGTCAGGCCTTTGATGCGTGGCCTGAGCTGCCAGTTTTAGTTGCTCAGGCCTTGGTGGGTTGCCACAATTGCGTGCTGCATGCCCTGTGCCACCGCATCTAAAGCACACCTCTTGCTCTATATGTTGCTGCATTGGCCGTATTGCGCCATCCGTTGCTTCGATCTCCTCTACTTCCTCGGCCAATTGCAGGAACTCCGTTAATGTGCTAAATCCGTTCCTCCGCGTGTATAACTTAATTTTGCTCCTGCAATTTTTGTACACCCTTTCCAATTTTTCGCGTTCGGATAGCTTCGTGAATCGCATCAGCTTCCGTAATTCGGTTGCGTATTCTCTTACTGGCTCGTTTTCCCGTTGTCTCATCTGCGCAATCTGTTGTTCCACCTGTTCCTCGTACCTCCGTGGCAGGAAGTACTCCAATAATTCCTCCTTTAGCTGATCCCAGGTCCTGATCTCCGTTGGCGTGGTGTTCCACCAATCCGCTGCGAGTCCTTCCAGAATGAATGGCATGGTCTGGATTAACTGGTCCATTGCCATTCCGTACCCTCCGGCCCACTGTTTTATCTTCTCCAAGAACTCTAGTGGGTTTGATGTTCCCTGGTACCTTATCCCCCATCCTCGCACTCGGTCGATAATCTCTACTTCCACCTTCCTTCTCGGTTCCTCCATCCTGGACATGTTCTCCTGGTCTCGGGTTTCTCTTGCTACCACTCTTCCTGCTCGGGTGCCAATGTGACGGTCTGCCGCCCAGTTGCCAGATAGCTCAGGGACGGCCAGAGTCCGCCTAGTAGTCCGAGTGGTAGCTGTAAGAGATATTTCCCCCGATTCCCAGTAAGAACAGTGAAGAGAATTCGGTTACTTAAGTAGGTTTCTGTTTATTTCACGCTCAAGGTACAGAGTTAACTATCGGGATCTCGGGTGCGCTGCAGCCTGGTCTCGGTCGTCTGGGCCTCTCGCGTCAGGGTCGTCTTCGTCCCGGTGATCGCGGCTCGCCCTGGACTCGGAAGTCTCCAGAGAGAGAAGCGGGCGGACTCGTAAGTCTTCAAAGAGAGAGGGCGGGCGGACTCGTAAGTCTTCAAAGAGAGAGGGCGGGCGGACTCGTAAGTCTTCAAAGAGAGAATTCGCGGTGGACTCGAAAGTCTTCGGTTTGCGGGAGAGAGTGGGCGGACTCGTAAGTCTTCAGAGAGAGAGAGAGACGGACTCGTAAGTCTTCAAAGAGAGAGGGCGTGCGGACTCGTAAGTCTTCAAAGAGAGAGGGCGGGCGGACTCGTAAGTCTTCAAAGAGAGAGGGCGGGCGGACTCGTAAGTCTTCAAAGAGAGAATTCGCGGTGGACTCGAAAGTCTTCGGTTTGCGGGAGAGAGTGGGCGGACTCGTAAGTCTTCAGAGAGAGAGAGAGACGGACTCGTAAGTCTTCAAAGAGAGAGAGACGGACTCGTAAGTCTTCAAAGAGAGAGGGCGGGCGAACTCGTAAGTCTTCAAAGAGAGAGGGCGGGCGGACTCGTAAGTCTTCAAAGAGAGAGGGTGGGCGGACTCGTAAGTCTTCAAAGAGAGAGGGCGGGCGGACTCGTAAGTATTCAAAGAGAGAGGGCGGGCGGACTCGTAAGTTTTCAAAGAGAGAGGGCGGGCGGACTCGTAAGTCTTCAAAGAGAGAGGGCGGGCGGACTCGTAAGTCTTCAGTGGGAAAAGAATCCGGCGGGCCGAACTCACTGTCGCGACTCTCAAGTCTTTCGACAATGTATGGGCAACCGGAATCCTCGGATTCTAGTCGCCTACCAAAAGTGACTTCGCTGCTGACTACAAGGAGTGTGCTGCAAGAGGCTTACCACTCCCGATCGCTGTCGGCCGCTAAGTAATTTTCTAAGGCCAGCAGCTCGCCTTATATAGCGGGCCGCGGATTCCAGTGTGCCCGCCGCGATCGGCTGCTTCCTCTTCTTTTCTTGTGTGCCCGTAGCCGCTAGTGTGGCCCTTCCTCGGCGCGCGCGCGCATTTAATTCGAATTCAAATTATTTTGTGCGCGCCACGCGTCACACTCCCCCCCCCTTTTCAATCGTGGCGTATGATCGCCACGTGGTTTCCTCTATTGGAAACTACTCTCCACATGACGCCTTCATCCTCCTGCAGCCAGCTCTTCTGCTGCCCGTAGCGTTTCCTGGCGAGCCTCTCCTTGATCGCTGCCACTCCTGCCTCGGAAATGACCGCCGCGGCCGGCACAGTCCAGCCCCATTCATTTTCCTCCACCGGCTGCAGTTCGATGACGTCCTGGTCCGGCGTCGGTGGCCGTGGTACCCAGGGTGGTGGGCCTTTCTCCTCCTGTGCTTCAGACGCCCGGCTCGGCATCAGGGACCTGACCGCCCTCGGTTGAGCGGGTGCCGTCGCCCCCGAGGTGGTCGTCCCTTGCCCTCCGATCTCCACCTGCGGTGGGACCTGCGCCATTTGCCGCCTGCCGTCGCCTCCATGCCTCACAGCTAATCCGGTCTTCGCGGTCTCTGCCGGTGCTACGCCTATCCTCCTGCCCATCACCGCCGGCTCCGTTCGCTCCCTCCCTGCTACCGGGATCGCTGCTGCCTCCACCAGCTTGGCCCGCGTCGCCGCTGCTGCCGCCGCCACGTGCCGCTGCCTGACCTTCGCCGTGCTCTCCTCGATTATCCCCATTTCTTCAGGCTCTTTAGATATCGATGCCTCGTGATCGGGTTCTCGCGATACTTCCACGTGCGGTTTCGTGACTCCAATGTGTGCTACTTCCATTGCCTCGTTGTCGCTGCTCCCTGCCTCCTTTACCTCCAGCTTCCGATTCCTTGCCACGATTTGGAACCCGTCGTACGTCAAGTCGTCCCTCGGGTCAGGCCTTTGATGCGTGGCCTGAGCTGCCAGTTTTAGTTGCTCAGGCCTTGGTGGGTTGCCACAATTGCGTGCTGCATGCCCTGTGCCACCGCATCTAAAGCACACCTCTTGCTCTATATGTTGCTGCATTGGCCGTATTGCGCCATCCGTTGCTTCGATCTCCTCTACTTCCTCGGCCAATTGCAGGAACTCCGTTAATGTGCTAAATCCGTTCCTCCGCGTGTATAACTTAATTTTGCTCCTGCAATTTTTGTACACCCTTTCCAATTTTTCGCGTTCGGATAGCTTCGTGAATCGCATCAGCTTCCGTAATTCGGTTGCGTATTCTCTTACTGGCTCGTTTTCCCGTTGTCTCATCTGCGCAATCTGTTGTTCCACCTGTTCCTCGTACCTCCGTGGCAGGAAGTACTCCAATAATTCCTCCTTTAGCTGATCCCAGGTCCTGATCTCCGTTGGCGTGGTGTTCCACCAATCCGCTGCGAGTCCTTCCAGAATGAATGGCATGGTCTGGATTAACTGGTCCATTGCCATTCCGTACCCTCCGGCCCACTGTTTTATCTTCTCCAAGAAGTCTAGTGGGTTTGATGTTCCCTGGTACCTTATCCCCCATCCTCGCACTCGGTCGATAATCTCTACTTCCACCTTCCTTCTCGGTTCCTCCATCCTGGACATGTTCTCCTGGTCTCGGGTTTCTCTTGCTATCACTCTTCCTGCTCGGGTGCCAATGTGACGGTCTGCCGCCCAGTTGCCAGATAGCTCAGGGACGGCCAGAGTCCGCCTAGTAGTCCGAGTGGTAGCTGTAAGAGATATTTCCCCCGATTCCCAGTAAGAACAGTGAAGAGAATTCGGTTACTTAAGTAGGTTTCTGTTTATTTCACGCTCAAGGTACAGAGTTAACTATCGGGATCTCGGGTGCGCTGCAGCCTGGTCTCGGTCGTCTGGGCCTCTCGCGTCAGGGTCGTCTTCGTCCCGGTGATCGCGGCTCGCCCTGGACTCGGAAGTCTCCAGAGAGAGAAGCGGGCGGACTCGTAAGTCTTCAAAGAGAGAGGGCGGGCGGACTCGTAAGTCTTCAAAGAGAGAGGGCGGGCGGACTCGTAAGTCTTCAAAGAGAGAATTCGCGGTGGACTCGAAAGTCTTCGGTTTGCGGGAGAGAGTGGGCGGACTCGTAAGTCTTCAGAGAGAGAGAGAGACGGACTCGTAAGTCTTCAAAGAGAGAGGGCGTGCGGACTCGTAAGTCTTCAAAGAGAGAGGGCGGGCGGACTCGTAAGTCTTCAAAGAGAGAGGGCGGGCGGACTCGTAAGTCTTCAAAGAGAGAATTCGCGGTGGACTCGAAAGTCTTCGGTTTGCGGGAGAGAGTGGGCGGACTCGTAAGTCTTCAGAGAGAGAGAGAGACGGACTCGTAAGTCTTCAAAGAGAGAGAGACGGACTCGTAAGTCTTCAAAGAGAGAGGGCGGGCGAACTCGTAAGTCTTCAAAGAGAGAGGGCGGGCGGACTCGTAAGTCTTCAAAGAGAGAGGGTGGGCGGACTCGTAAGTCTTCAAAGAGAGAGGGCGGGCGGACTCGTAAGTCTTCAAAGAGAGAGGGCGGGCGGACTCGTAAGTTTTCAAAGAGAGAGGGCGGGCGAACTCGTAAGTCTTCAAAGAGAGAGGGCGGGCGGACTCGTAAGTCTTCAGTGGGAAAAGAATCCGGCGGGCCGAACTCAATGTCGCGACTCTCAAGTCTTTCGACAATGTATGGGCAACCGGAATCCTCGGATTCTAGTCGCCTACCAAAAGTGACTTCGCTGCTGACTACAAGGAGTGTGCTGCAAGAGGCTTACCACTCCCGATCGCTGTCGGCCGCTAAGTCATTTTCTAAGGCCAGCAGCTCGCCTTATATAGCGGGCCGCGGATTCCAGTGTGCCCGCCGCGATCGGCTGCTTCCTCTTCTTTTCTTGTGTGCCCGTAGCCGCTAGTGTGGCCCTTCCTCGGCGCGCGCGCGCATTTAATTCGAATTCAAATTATTTTGTGCGCGGCACGCGTCACAACCTGGTGGGAAAAGTACCCTCCTGGAGGCATTTGCTGAGCAAGTCAGCAATCGTCTTCGGGTGAAATGCTAGCAGCAGCTTGATTGCCCTGTTTGGAATCGCGTCTAGGCCTGGCGCTTTCCTGTTGTGCAGGCTCCTCGCTATACCGAGGACCTCTTGCTCATTGACCGGGCAGATCTCCACGTCGTCGCATAATTTTAAGAAGCATTCCTTTTTGCTCAAGCGAATAGCTTTTTTAAGACCCTTCCTCGCAGCCCGGTACGCGTCGCTGCATGGCTGCAGGTTCGACGAATTGCGTGCTCTCTGGACCTGCCTTCGGGCTCGGAGACAGGCTGTGCGCAGCGCCGCAATGTTTTCGCTCCACCAGAAGACGGGAGCGTGTTGTCTGCGGTAGACTCTCCTCCTCTGCATGCTGGCGTTGCGCGCTTGTTCCACGACGCTTGCCAGCGTATCCGCAGCCTCGTTTGCGCCTACTGCATCCTCAATGCACAGCGCGTCAAGGGCGCTTGCAAACGCTTGTGCACGGAGGGTATCCTGCCTGTATGCTAGCTGTGAGCTGGGCGGCACCGTTCTCCCCAGCGCCCTCCCGGCGAGGGTGACCAAGATGACCTCATGGTCGCTGGCGGTATAAAGGTCGAGGATCCTCCACGTTGCCTGGCGAGCTAATGTGCTGCTCGCGTATGTAAGGTCGATGATTGACCCCGCCCCCGCTCGGTTGAAAGTTTCCTGCGTACCCTCGTTGAGCAGCACGATGTCCAATGCGCGAAGGACTCCACGACGATGCGACCTCTTGGATTTGTTGTCGCTGAGCCCCAGTCTTGGGCCCAGGCGTTGAAGTCTCCGCCAACAACAACGCTGTCTCTTCCTCTGATGTCGCTGGCGAGCTCGTCGATGATCCTGCTGAACGCCTCTAGGGTGAGGCTGGGGGCCAGGTAGCAGCTGTACACCCACGTCATATCCAGTTTTCCGCGGACGAAGCCGTTCGCCGACCTGACATCGGACAGCTGGACGGATCCTCCACCACATAACCATAGGGCCGCCTTTCCAGAGAGATCAGTGGCCCATCCGTGTGTGCTAGCAGCCCTGTAAGGCTCGCTGAGCACCGCCACCTCCGCATTGGTATCACGCACGGTCTGCATGAACAGGTCCTGCGCAGCCCTGCAATGGTTCAGGTTTAGCTGAATCAATTGCATGCTCTTTTGTGCGGTTCGGTCCAGCTGCTGCTACACCTGGACGGGCAATTCTTGCCGCCAGCCTGGTGATTTGTGTCCTTATTGCCAGACGAAGCGCAAATGTAGCACTTCGCTGCGTTGGGGCACTTGAGAGCCTTGTGCCCCCGCTCGCCGCATTTTATGCAGCACCCGCTTCTGTCAATTGCACTTTTGCAATTGCTTGCCAAGTGCCCTTGCTCCAGGCATCTATAGCACCGTGGTGGGCCGCTTCGTTCCCTGATCGGGCACGACGACCAGCCTAGGCGAAGCACGCCGCTCTTGAGCACCGTCTTGGCCTGGCTGCTGATCACAGCCGTCTGCGATGCAGCATAGCCAGGGCGGATGCTCCGCACCTTGACCTTTCCCCTGTCGATCTTGAATTGGTCGGCGATCGCTGCTTCTTGGTCAGTGCATCCAGTTCCCGAATCTCCAGTATGGACACCTTGGAGTCCTCGGTCATGGCCCTGATCTCCGCCGCATCGCCCAGCACCTGCGCTATGCACGTCCGCATAGACTGCACGCTCTCGGAGCTAGTCTTGGCCACCTCCAGAAGCAGGTTGCCGTTTGCGGTGCGGTGCGGACCTTGTTCACGCAGCTCCCCAGGGCCGCTAGCTGTTGGTCCTCCCTTCTGGTAACCAATGCCAGGTTTTCGCTGTAGGTCTTCCCGTTCGCTGAGACAATCACTGCGTCCGGGAGAGACCGTGTCGGGAAAGCCTTTCGCTTCCGTTCCCGTTTCCTGGTCACGGTGCTCCAGGCGCTTCGCTCCTTCCTTTCGAGCCCGCCGTCGACTGAGGCGCATTGTCTGCCCTAGCTTTGGGCGGGTTTGGAGTTTTCACCGGCGTGGCGGGGGGTCTCTTCGCTGCTGCAGCTGGCGCTGGAACGCGTCCCCGGGGCTTAATGCTCGCTGAGCTGCTCCCGGCCCCGGGATAGTCGGGATAACCGGGGGCTCAGTCTGCGTGGCGCACTTTTTGCTTCAAACTTTCGGAGTCTGCTGCTCCTTGTCCTGCTGGCTCCGGGCGCTCGGTACCACATTTTCGCTGTTGGCTAAGTCACTGCTCCCCTCTCCGGGCCTTCAGTTTCCTCGGTTTCCCGAGCGGAGTTCAGCCAATCGCCGATGTCCACTTCGAGGTCCTTCAGTCGCCCTAGCTTTGTCTTCATCGCTAGTGTGATGTGACGGACCTGCTTCTCATTGATCCCGGCAAGGACTTCGTCCAAAATCCTGCCCATCTCGGAAATATTTCCAAGGCATTGAGATGCCTTGCTTCTCTTCGGCGGGGTTTTCCGCAGGGAGCCCGGCGGGCTAACTGCATCCCTCGTCCTTTTCGGGGTTTGGGAGTCAGCGTTTCCAAGCCCAATCGGCTCTGCAGCTTGGCTGGCAGGGCGGATTGGGGATCTCATTATCCTGCTGCTCCTCCTGAAGGCCAGCGGACCGTCGTTTCTCTCCTTATCTTCATAGCTTGGCGTAATAACTTGAGTGGCGGCTAAGTCAGCCACCGGCACATCAGTGCGTTGAGGAATGGGCCTCCAGACTCCGTGCTCTAGCCGCGGGATCTCCCGCGGGTGGATTTCCACATGAGTGGTTGCCACCTGGAGTATTTTCGTTTTTTGAAGACATTTCTTACGGCACGACCCTTCTGAATGTTGGTGCGTCAGACAGTTGGGGCAATACTTATTTATAAGGACTGCCCGAAGCCGCCGATCTGCATCTAGACGCAGGAACCGCGAACATGTCCTGAGAGGGTGAATCCCCTGACGGACTCGGCATCGGAACGATCGAGTTCCTCCAGAACATCTATCGGCCAGTTTGTTGTGCTGGTTTCGGTGAGACGGCATGACTGGCAAAGCGAGATTAGAGAAAACTAAAAACAAAAAAAAAAGAGGCGTAGAGCAAACAAAAAACAAATGGACTAGTGTTTTTATGTATGTTTTTACAGTCGTGGACACTTGACGCATAGACTTTAGACATGTTTGTCTACGGGAAGAAAAACTAATTTGGAAATCGGCCTTTTGAGGACACCTCGGGCCATGCGGACATCTACCATGCGAACGTCGTTGTCGGAGCTAGGATAGATCCCTTAAATGCGCCCTAGCCTCCACTCGTACGATGGCACGTTGTCCTCTTTGACGATGACCATGTTGCCTTCGGAAAGTTTCCGGGTTGGAAGTTGCCATTTGCTCCTCTTCTGGAACTCTTTGAGGTATTCGGATTTCCATCTCGTCGCAAAGAGTTGACTAAGGACCTTGAGTCGCTGCCACCGGTACAGGATAGAACTGGGCTCGCCGATTATTGGAGGTTCGGCGTGTACAAGTAGAGGGTCGCCAGTCAAAAAATGGTCGGGAGTGATCACGAGGATATCGCATGGTTCCTCTGACATCGCTGACATTGGCCTGGAGTTGAGACAGACCTCTATCCGACAAAAAAGAGTGACTAGCTCTTCCAAGGTGTATTTGAAGTTGCCTGTCGTCTTGTAGAAATGAGTCTTAAAACTCTTGACTCCTGCTTCTCAAAGGGCTCCCATGTGAGGAGGATTGAATGCCAGGATAGGCTCTGATGGCTGAACGACGAGATAATTTTGTCCCTAAGTGCAGCGAGGAAGTCCTTAGTCAGGGCTTTCTCCGCACCCACAAAGGTCTTCCCATTGTCGGAGTAGAGATGGAGAGGACATCCACTTCTGGCCGCGAAGAACTGCTGTAACGTGCTGTACCGTGCGTAAAGCCAGAAAGGGGCACAATTAACTCCAAACGTGACGGTCTGAAGCTCATAATATGTAATGTTCCCTTGATCATCTCGAAATAGGATTCTCGGAAACGGAGTGTGAGCGGGGCTTAGCAGAATCTGCCGATACATCTGGGTTATGTCGGCATTAAAAACAAATTTGAAAATCCGCCACTTAAGGATTTGAAGGGTGAGCTCGACTGAAGTACTGGCCCTGGATAGAGAATGTCATTCAAACTGTTTCCGTTTGACGAAGGACTAGATGCGTTGAAAACCACACGGACCTTTGTAGTTGCACTCTCGGGCTTAAAAACCGCGTGGTGGGGTAGATAGAAATTTATTGTATCCGTCTTTGGAAGCACAGGCTTCACATAGTTTAGATCTATGTACTCTCTGATTACTGAACCATGTCCCTTTTCAGGCGAGCCTCATTCCTTAGAAACTGTGCGAGAGCGAACGACCGGGAATCAATCTTTTAAGGGTAGGGATACTACATACCTTCCCTCAGGGGATCTGGTAGTTGTACGTACGAAGTTCTCTTCGCACAATTTGTCAGACTCCTTCACCGCTCTACCTGAAAGATCCTCCACCTCCCAAAATTTTATGAGAAGCGTTTCCATGGTAGGTTCGGATTCGTTGGATAGCTTTGTGGTAAAGGAGGAGCTCGTGCTAGTGGCAGTGGGAATGGGGCCCGTTAAAATCCAACTTAAAATGGTTTCCTGCCTTAACAATGACCCGCATAAGTTTGACTTTGAACTTGACAAGAGTACAGACGGAAGAATATCCGCACCTAGTAGAAGATCAATTTGGGAAGGTTGGAAAAATAGTGGATCCGCCAATGGTATATGTGGAAGTCTCCCGAGAATGCTGCGATCATCAATGCTCGTCGGCAGATTCTCGGGCAAATTAGGCAGCACTTAAGCCGTTGTGTCGATTTTAAGCATTGACTTTGCGGGGGTGCCCATTTGAAAATGACACATTGTGAGACTCCCGAGCAGGCTTGGTTTAGCCCTGTGACTCTAGTTCGCACAGTTTAATCAGCTTGGCAAGCCTTTCGGAAATAACGGTGCCTTCGCGACAGGCGCGCGCTGGAAAGCTCTCTCCCTGGTGACAGACTTGCACAATTGCTGTACCCAACAGAACGCCTTGTTGATTGAAGGCAAAATGCACTGATGTGCTATGAATGGGCTGTTCGGTATCATGTACCTGCGCTGCGCTGACTGAATTAGACGGATTGTCTTTATGGAGCAACGTGTTGTGTCGCCCTCTGCATGTTAAACAGTCTGCTTGTGCACTCCCGGAAATTAAGCCCTTTAGCAAAGCAATTAAGGCACAATCGCTTTTGCTTAATGTAAGATGCTCTTTGTGGCTGTCATCTGGAGGAATCGAGGGCAAAGCCGAACTGGATGTGGCTCTTTGGTGCAGAGGTCATAGGAGCGTGCCCGTGGTTCGACTAGTCTCAAATTAATTTACTCTTCTCGGTGGTGCACTCCTGTGGTCCCTCGACTGTTGCAGGCCGGAAATGGAAGGTCGAACATCTTCAATCGCCTTTAAAGTGCGATATCTCTCTTCGAAAAAAGAGTTAATTTCCTCCCACGCTGGAATTTCTGATTTATTGCTCAAAGATTGCTCCCATAATAAGAGGGTGATTTTCGGCAACTTGGACGAGCACATAAAAATTAACAGGCAACAGGCAAGACCTGTGAATGTTCAAGGGCTATCAAACACCCTTGAACCGTGCTTTGCAGACCCTTTAACGCTGTGCCTGACTCACTTGGTATTGTTGGAAGACTGAACAGAATTTTAAGTTGGCTTTTTACTAAAAGTCGCTTGTTTTCAAAGCGATCTTGAAGTGCCGACCATGCGGATTGGAAACCAACATTGGTGATCGGCGACTTGGCCACAATGGCGAACTACAGCCAACAGAAGTAGAAATGTGAGATGGTGTAAATACGCGATTACTGTGGTGTTCTTAAATACTTTAATACGTATGTGATATGTAGAGTTTGGAATGGAATGGAAAAGTTTCATATATGCACATACATATTGTAGCAGGCCTAGTAGAATTAGGACGATCTGGTCTCATTGTAATTACGCTCTCAAGATAGCAAGAGAGAGAGAGAGATAGAAAGAGGAAGATCGAGAGTTAGGAACGGTGGTTGTTTTGGAAGCTGCCTACGAGAAGCACTCTCAAAAACTCAGTGAACGAAGCAAGTCGATTAAAAAGAAATAAAACTGGAGTATATCTAAGCGAATTAAAACTAGAATAATAAAACCGAAGATTTACTGTCACCATCTCAGAAGTGGAATTTTCGTTTGCCCACATAAGTGTAAAGATCCAAGCGGAATAGATGTGAATATTACGGAAACAACGGTGGTGCAATTGAAGAAGTGGTTGCAGCTGCTGGGGTTGTCCACGATGGGCACAAAAGTGGAGCTTTTCGCGAGAATGGCGGGAGTTTCTGCCGACGTGCGAGGAAGCGCGCCGGCGCTGAATGTACCGCAAGAACTGGCAGAATCGGAGGAGCTAAGTGAGGCCAGCGACAAGGCAGGGGATTTGGATGAAGGGAAGGTCACTCTTGAAACGCTCCGGGACGAAATTGCAAAGGCAAGGAAGACTCTGAAAAGTTTGAATCGCCAGATCGGCGCGAAGATCAATTCCACGAATGACGGGACTGAACGTGAAAATTATAGCGGTTCCAAGAAGTCGGAAGAGCAACGGTGAAGAAACGCGGTGGAGGCAGAGACAACGAAGATTACGGCGCAGGCGAAGGCAGAAACGGCAACAAGGAAGGCAGAGACAACGAAAATAGCGGCACAGGCTAAGGCAGAAATGGCAATTCGGATGGCAGAAGCGACGACGGGAGCCACAGCGGCGATAGCAGAGACAGGAACAATCGTTGCAGAAGCGGAGGCAGAGGCAGCAGCAGTCGTGGTAGAGGCAGCAACAGTCGTGGCAGAATGAAGGCAGGGGCAGCAGCAGTGAAGGCGCAGGAAACAACAGTGGCGGTGGCGAAAAAGAGAACAGTGGTGGCATCAGCATTTCGGAAGAGAATTTGGCAACGCCTGGTTTTAACATGGCCAGGGACATGATGATGGACTTCGGCAGCAAAACGTGTGTACGCCCATGGATCAAACAGTGGACCAATATTTTGACTCTGCACAGGCTGACGGACATGCAGCGGCGAGTTTTGCTAATCAGCAAGCTCATGGGAGATTCTCTACAGTGGCTACATTCAGAGACGGGACGCTTTACGAAGCCTATAGGTGAGCTGATCGAGGAGCTAAAGCTGGCTTTTGGAGGCATTGAGTCCAAGGCAACATTAAGACGCAAGTTCGAAGCGCGCATTTGGTCTCCAGACGAAAAATTCGCCATATATTTCGAAGAGAAATGTAGGTTGGCTCAAGATGTGACAATGGAGGATGACGAGTTGATGGATGGATTAGTGGAGGGCATCCCAATGCCAAGTCTCAGGATGCAGACGAAGTTGCAATGCTTCGATAGTCCAGCGAGGATTTTGCGAGCGTTTGTGACCATAAAACTACCGGCAAGGGTGTCAGCAGCGGCTAAAATTGATGCAGCAAAAGCGGTAGTAGAGAGCAAGGAAACTCGCTGCTTTAATTGCAACGGGAAGGGGCACTGGAAGAGAGAGTGCACCAGGCCGAAGAGACCAGGATCATGTTATGCCTGCGGTGCTAATGATCACCAAATAGCGGCATGCCCAAAAAAGAAGACGGAGGAGGAAAATAATTATGTACGATTTTTTGAAATTTTTTGTTTTGAAAATCCTAACCAGCCTATTATTACAGAATGCCAATTAGATTCGGGAAGCCTTGTGAGGAGAAAGTCTAGGAAAAGGTGTAGGTGAAGAAAATTTAGGCAGGGATGGTTTAGGAAAAACTTTAGGAGGAAATGGTTTAGGTGCAAGGTTAGAAGAAAATGTTTTAGGTTCAAGGTTAGGAGAAAATGCTTTAGGTACAAGCTTAGGAGAAAATGTTTTAGGTACTAGTTTAAGAGAAAATGGTTTAGTTACAATGTTAGGATAAAATGTTTTAGGTACAAGGGTAGGAGAAAATGCTTTAGGTACAATGTTAGGAGTAAATGTTTTAGGTACTAGTTTAGGAGAAAATGGCTTAGGTACGAGTTTAGGAGTAAATTGTTTTGGTACAAGTGGTAGGAGAGAACAGTTTGGGTACATTTTTAGCCAAAAAGGGGTTAGGTACGAATTTAAAAAAAGATGTTTTTGGTACAACGGTATAGAATAAGGTTTTGAGAGCAGGTGTAACAGAAAATAATTTAGGTACAAAGTTAGGTAAAGACGATAAAAGGAACAAAATTAGATACAAACATGGGAGAAGAGCAAATAGGAGTGTTAGAGGAGAAGTTTGATAGAGAAATGTTGCAAATAAATATAGAAGAACAAGAGAAGGAGGGTAGGGTGTATGACATTGGAGATGGAATGAAGTTAGATCCAATGAAGTTAATTAAACTGTTAGAGGAAGGATATATTCAGATGGCTCGACCTGAGATACCTAAAAACAGGTTGAAATTAGTATAAGTTTAGAAAGTACAAAACCATTTAGTTGTGCACCTCGGACATTGTCATATAGTGAAAAGGAATCATTGCAAAAACTATTAGACGAATATTTAGACAAAGGAATTATTCAAAGTAGTAAGACAGAATATGCATCTCCGGTAGTGTTAGTCAAGAAAAAGTCTGCAGAACTCAGATTGTGTATTGATTTTCGTAGGTTAAATAAAATTATGATTGAAGATAATTATCCGATTCCTTTGATTGATGATCTATTAGACAAGTTAGTAGGAAAGTCGGTGTTTACAAAATTGGATTTAAAAAAATAGATACTTTCATGTGTTCGTGAACAAAGAATCGGTGAAGTACACATCGTTTAAAACACTGTTAGGGCAGTTTGAATTTTTGCGCATGCCAATGGGATTGAAAACGGCACCTCAGGTATTTCATAAATTTGTAAATGATATTTTTGAGGACATGATACGGGCAAATAGAGTGATAATTTACATGGATGATATCTTAATTGCAAGTCAAAATATTAAAGAACACTTAGAGATATTAGAAGTATTTAGGAGATTAGTGGTGAATAAATTAGAGTTGAGAATGGATAAATGTAAGTTTCTACAAAATAAAGTAAAGTATTTAGGTTTCCTAATTGAGAACGCAGGAATTAAGGTAGATGAGAAAGGATTAGAAGCGATAAGAAATTTTTCAATTCTGAACAAAGTGCAGGCTGTACAAAGCATTTTAGGCCTTTGTTCCTTTTTTCGTCGATTCATTAAAGATTTTTCGATATTAGCAAAACCATTATATGACTTATTAAGGAACGACAAGACATTTGAATTTGGGAAAGAGGAGTTAGATTGTTTCACACTTTTGAAAGGGAAGTTAGTTGCAGAACCGGTGCTGGCTTTATATGATCATTAGGAAGAGGTCGAGCCTCGTTGCGATAATAGTGCGATAGGATTTGGAGCGGTATTGTTTCGAAGAAAGGAAGATTAGAAACTGCATTCAATAATTTTTTTCTCCAAAAGATCAACGGCGACGGAAGCAAAGTATCATAGTTTCGAATAAGAAACATTAGCTATCATTTCTGCTCTTAAAAGGTTTGGGATTTACTTGCAAGGCAGACATTTTAAAATCGTAACAGATTGTAATTCATTAACACTAACGTTGAATAAAATAGATTTAAACTCAAGAACTGCGAGGTGGGCTTTAGAGTTACAAGAGTATGATTATGAACTTAAGCATAAGGCAGGAAAACAGACTCAACATGTAGATGCACTTAGTAGGTGTAATAACATAATGATAATAGATGCAAACACGTTTGAAATAATTTAAAAATTTGCCAGCTGAAGGAAATTAGGAATATTTTAGAAAAAAGGGAATACAAATGGATTGAAATGAAAAATGGGGTATTATTCAGGAAATGTAAGAACAAGTTACGTTTTTATGTACCAAGTCGGATGGAGCAACATGTAATGTACAAGTATCATGATGAATTAGGCCATATTGGAAGGGATAAAATGTTGGATGTCACTAGCAAAAGTTATTGGTTTCCGAGTATAAAGGAGAAAGTATGTGATCACATTCAGAATTGCTTAAGGCAGGTAGGTATAAGTGCTGAGGCCCAAACCTAGGGCCCCCAATTAGAGCTGGGCTCCTTTTTGCAACACTCCCTCCAGAATCAGTGAGGAAGCCTGACAACTTCAGCTCTCCTACGCTGTCCAGTGACTCCAACTGTCGGGCACCCAAATGGCGAAGTCTCTTTTGGTTTACCGCCGGGCAGAAGCAGAGCAGAAGTTCCGGAGTCTCTTGCTCCGTAGCTTGCTTGCAGCTTCTGCAGGTTGCATTGTATGGCAGTCCCATTTTCATTGCGTGCGATTCGATTGCCCAATGTCCCGTGGTGACTGCCGTGAGTCTGCTGATATCCCTTTTGCTGTTGGATAACAGTTCTTTTGTTCGGTTTTTATAAAAGTTCGGCCAACAATTCCTTAATCTTCTGCACTCAGATTTCCTCGACCATTCCTAGTTGGCTGTTTGTTTGAATTGGTCGTGGATCCTTGCTTGAATCGAGTTTAGTGAGATTGGTATCTCTGTGTCTGTGCTAGGCCCCGCTGAGCTTGTTCTTGCCAGCTCATCTGCTTTTTCGTTTCCTGGGATGTCGTTCTGACCCGGTACCCAGGTTACTTGTACCTTATTTGTTTCCGCAAGTCTATTAAGGGCCTCCTTGCATTCTGCCAGTAGCCGTGAAGTTGTTTTCACTGCAGCTAGTGATTTGATAGCCGCTTGGCTGTCCGAGTAGATCCGTATGTTGGTATCGCTGAGTCCTCTTCGTATTGAAAGTCTGGCTGCTTCCCTTATGGCGAGCAGATCAGCCTGGGAGACCGTCGCCGATTCTGAGAGACTAATGGTCTCTTCAATCCCCCTGTGCTCGGCATAGATCCCAGCCCCTACGCCACAGCTCATCTTGGAGCCGTCGGTGTAGAGGGATTCCTCATCCTCTGCGGTTACTCTCCCTTTGGTCCAGTCTTCTCTTGTAGGGTATGATGTTGTGAATACATCTCATAAGTGCATCTTCGTGGTCATGTAGTCTGTTATCACGTTTCTTTCCATCTTGATGCTTTCTAGTATTTTGCCGTGCCCTGTGCCGTTTCCCTTCCAGCAATTGCTTGCCTTCAGTCTTACTGCACTCTGCGCGGCAATGTCCTTTACGAACTATTCTATCGGCATTATATTGAGGATAGCATTCAGGGCAGCCACGGGGCATGAGCGCATCGCTCCTGTGGCTCCTGCGCATGCTGCTCTTTGTATCCTTGTGAGTTTCGCTATATTGTACGCCCTGGTTAGTGCTGGCCACCATACCAGGACCCCATATGTCAGGATTGGCCGTACCACCGCTCTATAGAGCCATATGATGATTCTCGGGTGTAAACCCCAGTTGTTTTCGAACATTTTCCTGCAGGAGGAGAAGTCTATGCTAGCTTTCCTGACTCTTTCTGCAACGTTATTCTTCCAGGTGAGTTTGGGTTCCACTCCTAGATACCTTGCCTGCTCAGATAGTGCTAACTTTATGCCACTTCACTGGGCGTGTTGAAAGCTGGAACCTTAGTTCTTTTGGTGAAGAGCATTAGTTCTGTTTTTGTTGGTTTTTTGCCCATTCATTTAACTGCCCTAGCGCGCCTGTCATTATACCGCTGATAACGTCAGGAAAGATAACGTCTAGAAAGGCGGTCATCGTGTATTGTTTGTAGGGTAGTGCCTTCTTGACAACGGATTAGTCTCCGCTGATTTCCCTTTTCGGTATGCGTACTGCGCATCAGAAAAGCCATGTTTCTCTAGTTTCTCCCGGATGTGAACGTCCAAGAGTCTTTCTAATGTTTTGAGAATGACGGAGGTGAGGCTAATCGGCCTATAATCCTTTGCTAGGATATGTCCCCTCCTGCCTGGCTTAGGTATGAATACGACTTTCACTTCCTTCCACTGGAGTGTAATATACGTCAGTCTTATGCAAGCCTTGTATATAGCTTTTAGCCATCTGCAGATGCTATCTTTGGCTGTTTGTAACATTGCCGGTATTATGCCGTCCGGGCCCGAGCTTTTGTATTTGTCAAAAGAGTCGATTGCCCATTGGATTCTTTCTATGGTAATGATCTCTTTCGTCGATATGTCTGCTAGGGGGTTCCGTTCCCTTTTGGGTTCCGAGCTCACATGCTTGTTCCCCGGAAAGTGGGTGTTCACTAGTAGCTCCAGTGACTCCTCTATCGTCGTTGTGGCAGTGCCGTCCACCCTGTTAATGAGGGTAGGACTCGAGTGCCCCTTTGCGAGAATACTCCTAAGTCTCGCCGTGTCTTTAACGCCTTCCAGTGACTCGCAGTAACTCTGCCACGAGTTCTTTTTAGCCTCGTAGATTGCTTATTTGTAGGCTCTCTGCGCCTCTTTGTATGGTGCCCATTCCTTTGTTCCATAGCTCGTGTTAAAGGACTGACGCGTTCTTTTCCTAAGATCGCTTAGTTCTTTTGTCCACCATGGTGGGTATAGCTTCTTTGAGAATGAAACCTTACATGTCTCTCGGAATGCGTTGTTTAGTATGTTAGTGAAGTCATCCACCTCTTTGTCAAGGGCTTTCGGGGAGTATTGTACCTTGATCCTCCTTCTTCCTATTTTTGACTGGACAATTTCGCTGAATTTTGTCCAATCAGTTTTTCGTGGGGTTCTTCTCGGTACTTGCTTGTTTACCTGTACCGTTATGTCAAAGAAAATATACCTGTGGTCAGACAAGGAGAGTTGTGTCGATACCCTCCAGTTCTCGACTTTGTAATTTTCCTGTTTTATTTGCAAGGTGAGATCTAACACCTCTTCCCAGCCTTGGAAGTTTCCCGTGCTGGGAAAAATGAACGTTTGTGTACGTCCCTATTATATATTGTAATCTTACGATATATAATGTTATCAAAAAGTGACTCACCTCCTTCATTTGTCTCAGAGCTTCCCCAGAGCGTGTGCCTTGCGTTGGCATCCTAGCACCAGGGTCGTCTTTGTGTCTTCGGCCATTTGCAACAGCTTGGCTACCGGCTCAGGCGAGGCCGTTTCGTCATGGGCCATGTATGCCGAAGCGATCAGCACTCCGCTTCCATCCGCCGCCACGAATCTGGCCACTGCTAGGTCAGGTGTGCTGAGATTGGAACAGAGAAAGGCATTAAAGTAGTTTTTTATAACTATGCATGCTCTAGGCCTACCGTTCAAGTTAGTGCATAGCATTGTGTATCCGGGGATCCTTAGTCCAGTGACTTGCTCGTCCCTGGTCCAGGAGCCTTGGACCGATGTCGATATCCTTCTCCCGCAGAAGGACCGTGAGATTTGCTGAAGCGTGCGTACTGCGCTTCAGGTTAATCTGCACGGTGCTCGACATCGATCGATGGGGGTCGTATCGGGAGTCTTGTCATCGATGACCATGTCATCCAACAATCTGTTGGTGTCATCGACTTCCTCCAGCAGCTCATCTCTCTCGGCTAGGAAGACCTTGATCTTGGCCTTCCTAATGCCGTACCGAACCTTGTAGTTATTGGCTTCTAGCTGCGGCAGACAGCGTTGGTTAATGAGAAAGACGAAAGACTGGCTCGACTTCATCTCCTTCTCCGCCTTGAGGATGGCCCAGTCCGCCGTATGGACGTCCGGGTTCTGAGCCCTCAGACACGCGATCTCCCTTGCGTGATCAGTTTGCCCCTTGGGTAACCAGATGCGAGCTCTGGGTCTCCTTAGGATCTCCCTTGCGTGATCAGTTTGCCCCTTGGGTAACCAGATGCGAGCTCTGGGTAGCTCTGGTAGCTCTGAGCTTCCCCTGTTGGTCCTTCGCCCGCTTAGGTGCGCTCACGCTCACCTCCTGTGAACGATTAAGCTTCGTCTGAGCGGGCTGGAACGCCTCGGGGTTCTCGGCCTTATTGGCTTCGTATTCCGCGATCTCCGCCAGGAATTTGGCCTTGTCTTTCTCATCTCTGGGGTCGGTCTTGCCCTCTGCTTCGTTCTTGGCTATCTTGCCGAGAATAAAGCGGGCTCTGTTGACCTTCGGTCGTCTCTGATAGTGTGTCATTTTTTGTATATCTTTGGTGGAACGCATCGGGGTTCTCGGCTTTATTGGCTTCGTATTCCGCGATCTCCGCTAGGAATTTGGCCTTGTCTTCCTCATCTCTGGTTCGTTCTGGGGCATGCTGCGGCAAGACGTCTTACGACCTAGGGTTGCCCGACCCTAGGAAGGCTCCGTGAGAACACAGCTGGATTAACCCTTCAGCTGCGAACCTGGAAGTCAGAAGGCACGGGTCGCGTAACACTCCTGACTTGAGGGGAGGCACGTTAAAGACGTACCCATTGGTCAGCGTTCTTGGTTTAAGCCCAACTAGGCTCAAGCCCTTGGCTGCTTCCAGCCGCACTCGCTTGGAGAGTATAGTCGCACTACCGATGGTGCACACAGTTACGGCAGATGACACAGCCAACCGTTGATCCCCCTGTGTACCCTATCGGCTGACGGCCGAATTGTTTAAAGTGTATATCATTTTTACTGAAAGTAGGAAAAGGAGAGGGATGGCTACACAGCATACCGAAAGGACACAAGCCGCTTGAGGTTATTCATATTGATCACTATGGGCCAGTGGATAATAGCAGAGCGAAGAAACACATTTTAGCAGTGATAGATGGATTTACAAAATTTGTTAGGCTGTACACGACAAAGACAATAGATACAAAAGAAGTGCTGAGTGCGTTAACTGATTATTGTCAGGCATGTAGCAAACCGCGATGTATTATATCAGATAGAGGTAGTTGTTTTACATCGGCAGATTTTGCAAACTTTGTTGAGGATCGAAGGATAAAACACATAAAGATTGCTACATGATCACCACAAGCCAATGGTAAAGTCGAACGAGTAAATAGAAGTTTGGGACCGATGATTGCAAAACTAGCTTAGCCTGAAAAAGGATTACATTGGGATGTAGGTATAGATAAAGTGGAATATTCGTAGGAATATAGTAGCATTAAGCAAAGTAGCAAAGAGGAGAGGATAGTGACGAGCTTAGAGAAAAGTTAGATGAATAATTATTAGATGAAAAAATATTAAATGAAGAAATATTAGATGGTGAAATTTTAGATAAAGAAAGAATGGATGAGGAAAGGTTAGATGAGGATAAACAACTGATTGAGGACAATAGAAAAAATTGGAACGACTTAGACAAAGGGCAGAGGGAAATCAAATAAAGGCACAATTGAGGAATGAGAACTACAAAGAAGGGGATTATGTTATGGTAAAGAATTTTGATAATACGGCGGGGATTTGTTGAAAAGTAGTACCTAAAAGCAAAGGACCATTGAGAGTTAGGAACGGGGGTTGCTTTGAAAGCTGCCTGCGAGCAGCACTCTCAAAAATTCAGTGAACAAAGCAAGTCGATTAAAAAGAAATAAAACTCGAGTATATCTTAGCAAACTAAAAAGAGAATAATAAAAACGAAGATTTACTGTCACAATATGTATGTTATGAGTAGACTTACACATATGCCAAATATGTAATTGCTTATATAAATGTGATATGTAGAGTTTGGACACCTGTTGATTTATGTATGGTATATGTATTTATAAATGACAAAACAATGTAGAATGTGGAATTTAGGAACCCGTTTAATTATGTAAATATGTATTTATAAATCGATATGCACATACATATGTATAAAAGAACTAATTATGTGGACTGTGGAATTTTGTAACCTGTTGAATTATGTATTTATAAATCGATATGCGCATATGTATGTATAAAAAGATCGAATTATGTGGACTGTGGAATTCAGGAACTTGTTGAATTATGTACATACATATGTATTTATACATCGATATGCACATATGTATGTATAAAAAGAACGAATTATGTGGAATATAAGAACCAACTGATCTATGTACGTATGTTAGTAACTGCGTTTACGGATGTTATGTACATATGTAAGCAATCTTTTTGCCGGCCAAACGAAAAGGATTGGAATGGAAATATGGCTGTCGGCAGATGGATTAGTGAAAGATGGTGTATGTACATAGCTGCCAAAAAATATCTCTCGAAGATCCGGATACGAAGGACCAATGTTTTGGGAGGTGCGTTTTTGAGGGTGTGTGTGGTTCCCGCCGTAATAATGAAAACGGTTTCGGGTGGTTTTCAAGCTTTATTCTTCAGTTTAAAAGTTTCATATATGTCGGTTTCCGTAGTTCGCAAAAATATTTTCAATAAGAAGAGATCAAGAAAAAAAGTGAATGAAAGGTATGCCCAAAACTCCTAAAGGGGAAAGCTCTCTCCTTTTGGACAAGACGGCGGGAGGATCCCCTTCCCCTATTAGGAATACCGGAATAGAAACAAACCCTGGCGTAGACAGCGTGTATGGGGCCGTGTGCTGCAGCTCCATTCCCAGGGATGTGCAAAAGTTCCGAAACGATCGGCCCGTGAACTGTGTGCCGTTGTCGCAAACAAATGTTCGTGGCACCCCGAAGCGGCTTAGGATCCGTTCCCGAAACGCGCGTTCCAGATGAGTTCCCGTGGCTTTGCGTAGTGGAATCAATTCCACCCATTTGCTGAAAGAATCGAGGAAGACCATGAGCATCGTATTACCTTGTTTTGATCGTGGTAGGGGGCCAACGAAATCTGCGCAGAGAACGTGGAATGGCTCTTCCACTTGACGGGTGAACATCCGTCCCGCCGATTTCTCCTGGCAGACTTTTTGTACCGTTGGCAACTCAAGCAGTGGCGTACGTAGCGGCCTGTGCTTGCTGCGCTACTGGCAGCGGTTGGCGTGAAAGGGCGTCGGCCACTAGGTTTTGGGTTCCCCTCCGGTAGTGCAGGTCGTACTGATACTGCTGCAGCTCGAGTGCCCAGGGGGCGATTCTTCCTGTCGGGTTGTCAATGGAGTTCAGCCACTTTAAGCCCTGATGGTCCGTTAGAACTTCGAATCGGTATCCCTCGATGTAACACCGCATTTTCCTCACTGCCCATACGATGGCGGTGCACTCCTTCTCCGTCACCGAGTAATTCCTCTCTGCGCTGTTTAAGCGGCGGCCGGCGTAGGCCACCACTCGTTCTTGTCCCTCGATGGTTTGCGTGAGTACGGCTCCGATGCCGTATTCACTGGCGTCCGTCTGTAGCACAAACTTCTTTCCGAAATCCGGGCAGACTAAGACGGGTGCCTCCGTAAGTCGAGTCTTCAGTTCCTGGAATGCCTGATCCTGCCGCGATGTTCAGTCCCACTTCTGGCCGTTCTTCAGCAGCGCTGTCATTGGTTCCACAACCTCGGCGAAGTTGGCAACAAATCGACGATACCAGGATGCAATGCCCAGGCATCTCCGAAGTTCCTTCAGGCAAGTTGGCGGTTGCAGCTCGCGAATCGCGACCACCTTGTCCGGGTCCGTGTGGATCCCTTCCTCACTGATCACGTGTCCCGCGATATGCCGTTGAAAGAAGTGGCATTTATCCCTATTCAGCCGTAGGTTGGCTTGGCGTAGCCGACGAAACACTTCTCGAAGGTTTGCCACGTGCTCCTCCAATGTTGAACCGATGACGATGATGTCATCCAGATAAGCGAACGCATGCGGTTCCATGTCTGGACCGATGAGCGTGCCCAATGCCCGCTGGAACATTGCTGGCGCCGAGTGAAGACCAAATGGCATAACTCGCCAATGGAATAAACCTCGGCCCGGAACCGTGAAGGCCGTGCATTGCCGGCTCTCCTGAGCCACCGGAATTTCCCAATTACCATTTTTCAAGTCCAACGTTGAGATGAACTTTGCGTTCCGTTGGCGCTCCAAGATTTGGTGAATCCTTGGCAGCGGTACATAGTTCTTGTTGACCTGCCTGTAGTCGATGCACATCCGAGCGTCACCGTTCTTCTTGGCCGCGATCACAATGGGAGCACTGTGCGGGCACTAAGAAGGCTCGATGCGGCCATCCCTAAGAAGCTCGTCTACTTGCCAATCGATGACGGCCCTCATGGCGGAATTCCCTGGAAAATATCTCTGTTTTATCGCCCTCTGCCCCAATCTTGCGCTCTTGGCCTCTCTGCCGGTTGCCGATTGGCGGATCCCGTGTTCCGGTTCTTGGGAAGCGGCGCTGCCGTTCCATCCCGTTCCCTTGTCCGGTGATGTTGCGGGTGATGTTGCTGGCGATGTTGCTGGCGATGTTGCTGGCGATTTTGCTGGTGACGTCAGTAGTGGTGTGGCCGGTGTGTGATTGGCCTGATCCTAATGATCCTAAAGACTCTATCCCTAAATCCCTAACTATTTACATGATCATATCCGTAGTTATTTACACATTATTTCTAGTATTTCTAATATTTACATCTATTATTTTTATATCTAGTCATATACATGTTGATTATATTTATTTATATATACATTTTATGTGACTTCGTCACAATATATGAAAACAAAACAGAAAAAAACATGAAGCCTGAATAAATAATAACTGCCTATAAATGTACAGACATAAAGACGAATAAGAAGAATAATATGAAAACGGGATTTATAATTCAAATCAAGAGCGTACGTGCGCCCTGGAATGGTCACACTGAACATCTGGGATGGCCACACCGAATAGGATCGATAAGGCCAAACAAGGAAGCCACACCAGACGATCGAGAACCGCTATATAAAGCGAGCATGATCCCTTGGAAAGGCATTTGGTGCGAGCAGCCAAGCGAGCAACATCTCATCCCAAGGACCACGATGGATCACCAGGTAGGCAGGAATAGGAGTAAAGGCTGCCCAGGCCAAGATAACTTATCAACTAATCCTTGTCGGAGGACTGACTGATCAGGCATAACTAACCTGTTCTCATCTATAGTAGACCTTAAAGGGTCTAACTATTCTCACCATAGACCTCACCGTAGACCTTCAAGGCCTCTAAACTGTTCTCATCTATAGTAGACCTTAAAGGCCTCTAACCCATTCTCAACCATAGTAGTCTTTAATGGCCTCTAAGCTGTTCTCATCTACAGTAGACCATAAAGGCCTCTAAAAACTTTTCTCACATATTAGACCTAAAAGGCCTCTAAACCATTCTCAACTAGTAGACCTTAAAGGCCTCTAAACTGTTCTCATCTATAGTAGACCTTAAAGGCCTCTAAAACCGTCCTCACTTATGGTAGGCCTCTGAACTACCCTTATCTATAGGATACAACGATCTATACAACGATTACTCTAACTGGCAGACCTTCATCGTTCCCTTCACAAACAGCCCTTCATTCACCGCAGAGCACCTGCCACTCCGGAGACGAAAAAATTTCCTTTTATTTACAGCCCCATACTTCATCTACATTTTTAACAAGATGGACATACAGTCGGGTGTCCCGACAGTAGAATACCCTGTACCATTACAAGTCACCGAGAATAAGAAGCCAAAAACTAAAAAACGGAGACAAATTAACATGTAATGCAAATGTCAGTCGATAGAGCAGTGGATAAAACTGCGCGTGCATTTTTGTAAGCAATTGGCCTGGGTTGGATTCTGTCGGCAAATCATAGAAATTTTTCTTTATTTTAAATAAAATAGTATTGTTTTTTTTAATTGCATTTTTTATGTCTTAGTATAAAATACTATTATAATTTTGATTTACAGTTAAAAATGTTGACCTGTCGTCGACAGGAATCGAACCTGCGAGAACTACCCTTCTACACTTCGCGTAGACTTCAGTTTAGTCAGCTGCACCATCAACCAATTTGAAATCAGTAATCTTAATTTCATAAAAAATGTAAAATGAACATTTTGACTCGGATATTTGGAGCCCTCTGCCTGCGCTGCCTCTGGTATACATAATATGTATAAAGTATAAAGTAAAAAGGCTATATCTCCGCTATTAATGGCACGATCGCAATGAAATTTGGACAATCTGTGTATTTTGATAAAATACATACAGGTTTTGAATATGGTTTACATAAATTTATAAATTTGGGAGAAATACGGTTTTTTTTTAATAGCTCCACCAAAAAGGGGAGCAGCAAATAATTGAAAACAAACTTGATCTGCGTGCAGACATAAGAAGTCTAAATCTCAACTTTCGTGTCTCTAGCTTTTATAGTCTCTGAGATCTAGGCGTTCATACAGACAGACGGACAGATGGACAGACGGACAGACGGACCTTCTTTTGTCGTTTCGCTCGCACTTACTAGGTTGAGCCCTCTCACTTACACTCATTGCAATGAATCAGATCAAAAAACTATGTCACTGCCGGAATTTACCCCCTTTTTTATATATTATAATTTTTTTTTTAGAAAAAAAAAATGGACAAATTTGAGTCAAACGACATGGATGATAATCGGCCGGATATCCGTTCATTGATGCTAACGGTTGGATTAGTTTGGGGTCACTCACGCTATTTTCATACGCTAAGCAATATGACTCTGTTTTTTAATTTGTTTCATAATTCCGTTATGGAATGCGTTATTCGAACTGTTGAACCTGATTCTATTTTTCAAGGTGATGTAGACGAGGCTTATAAAAAGGTGGATACAAATATACAGCACCTTGACTATTACAAGTAAGTGAAAAACGAATGCACATAAATTTACATTAACGAATTCTTTCAATAAGATCTATTTATAATGAATGCCGTAACTCTCTAAAGAAATTTAAAATTGGTACGTCTTTTAATTCACAAGACTGGACTTGGCACCCTGAGGAAATATTTGGAAGGTTAGACAAGTTTATTATCCGTATGGAGGAGCTCAAGGAGTTGTTCAATACAGGTCGCGATTTTCAGAAGTTAGAGAAGATTGTAATTGGGGGTCTAAAGGGTCGCCAGATAACAGCAGCATTAGAGAAGATTCTTGAAGAGTACAACGGAATTTACCGCGAATGGACCAACATTCAATACAACCCGATAGACCCGGACGCAGAGCACTCTCATTTTGAAAAGGATCGTCTCATATTCAAAGCGAAGACGGATGTAATGGAGCGCATGGTCTCATTTCAATTAGAGAAAGCACTTGAAGATACACACGATCTCTTACTAGCGGGGTCTCTTCTGCTTCGACCCATAATTAAAAGCCATGTCGAGCCGTTTATGCACGTCATCGTCAAAGATTTTGAAGAGGAGATAATGTATGTGAAAAAAGACTATAATGAGTTTAAAAATATATTTATATTAATGGGAGTAAATGTGAGTTAATAAATACGGCATAAAGCGATTGATATTATTGCAAAATTTCATGTAGGAACTGCCAACAGATGATTGCTTTCCGAAGGTGTCTGGCGCTGTATCATTTTTAAAAAAGCTTAAATATCGAATCACAGCATTGCACAAGGAGCACGAGCTTTATGAATATCCGTAAGTGGCATTGTCATATTTATTTATGTATTTTTTTGTTAATTAAGCTCTACAGTTAAGTGTAGATTGATGTCCCAAAATGTAAATATTTAACATAAAGGATAGAAGGTGAATTGAAAGCCTAACGGACATGCTGGTTGTTCACAATAAATATGTGCATTAATTCTAGCGGCTGTGTCAAGCTTTATGCGCTCTCAGGCTCTTTTCTTTTTATCGTCGGGCAGTTTCTGTTTTCCTTTCCTCTATTTTTATTATCAGAAATGTTCTCCAAATAGTTGTGTTTATTTACATTTTAAGAAACCGGTGTTTCGTCCAAGTTATCATTGAATATATTTGTTCGGAGAAAACCGCCAGCACCTAATCATTCGCGCATAGGTGTATTGCTGCTAACTTGTCTATCTCTTCTTCTTCTGTCGCCTTATCTTTTCCGCAAACTGGAATACAAATTAAAGCCAAGTGGCCGATCGACAGTTACAGCTTTGACAAGTGTAAAATAAGTAGAATAAATACGGCGCTTGCTGAAGGGTGGCAAATTCATTGTTTTCCCTACAAACAATATTTATCTGATCAGACCACAGCTGATTTTTTTGCCGAGCTTTTTTTAATGCATATTCTCCCTCAACTATTTTAAATCAGATATATTCTTTCGAATATTAATCTGTCTAATCTTAATTGAATACACTCTTAGTCTGGATTTTAAACGTGTTAAGCCAATATATTCACCAGGTCTTAATCGAAAACCATCCTGCGTGCGTATTGTGAGGCTCTGTCTATGAAGGAGCAAACTCCTTCTAGATAATTTAAAAATATTGGAAGAAAAAGAAGTGCGAAAGCCAAAAGCTCGCTCAGCGCCAGCGGCCAATCATCAACGCCGCTGCCACCGTCACGATCGCCCGATGTGCACGTGCAGGGCGCAGCTGCATGAGTTTTTAAACACCTGCAAGCGGAAAGTTACTCGTGGCCGTAACGAGACCACGAGTAACCGAAGATCGGCGGCAGAGGAACGAGCAGTGACGACTCTGCCGGCCGAGAGGAGTTGGTTTTTGGTGATTGGAAGAAACGGACGTGCGGAGCGAGCAGGCATGGACAAGGAGTGACCCTATACCCTGCCGCCTGGATAGGCAGGCCCAGAGGAGGAGACAGCGGGGAAGTGCAGTGAGCGGTTGAGATTAGGAGTAAAAGGGGGGACTAGATAGAGAAATTAAATGGCAAATAAGACAATTATATAACGTGTAACACTGGCCCATTAATACTTTTATTTCATTTACACATCCCCCCTCCCAGAAACACACTCATACTTACACCTCCTTCCCTCTCTTCCATAACCTTTTGGTGCTCACTTCATTTACTAAAAGTGGCTTCCACTATACTTTCAAATAGATGTAATCTCTACTGACTTCAACAAAGCATAGCGACTTTTGTTAATCATTCTATTCACTAACCCGCTCCTTGCGCTGCTCGTGGTGAATGTGCCAGCAATGGCCTTATATAGGCCATGATCAGCCGTCGATTTCCTTATCGATATCACAGGCCAACAAGAAAAAATATGTGGAATTAAACCTGCAGATTGTGAAAGATCTCGGTCCAAAAGTTTCCATCACGTACCAATTTTGAGGAAATCGTGTTCAAACTGGTAAAAATATGGTCTATTTTACGAGCTTTACGAGCGCATTTGCGATCACATCTCTTGGGACCTGCGGAGGACTGGGAGGAGGGGAACGTGAGGAACCTGCCGGCTCCATACAAATAATAATGGAAAGAATAATAATGGAAGAATAATAATGTGCCGGCCCAGGACCAGCGGCGGAGCACTCAACGGACAGGCGCGTGCTTGTTGTGTGTGTAGAGTGAGACGGGTAAGTGTTGCTAGTAAAACCGCAACAAGTGGCCAGCGAACAGATCCGGTCAAAATTTAGGCCAAGTGTATGTAAAAATCTCGGCGGGCCTCGATGCGGTATCGCTATAGAATGGACTTAACCTTCAACTTTGCCGGACCCAATGCGAACGGGACGCAAAAACCTAACTAAATCCGCAATTCTTACCCAAAGTAACATGTGGAAAATATTGAAAAGACAACTTTAAATTTTGAATTTACACCGAGACAATTTCACTGGAGAAAGTTTAATAAAGAAATAAATGAAATCTCGGAGAGAAGCATTTCCTTCAATTCTCATATGTTTTTTTTTACACCCTGTACACCGCTGTACAGCGTGGGCCGCGAGTGTGGACAGCGGAATATACAAATCTATGGGGACGACTTGCTCGGAGAGTGCAGGTGGTGACTCCTCCTGACAGATGCACAATCTCTAACCTACAGAAAAATTTCTTATAAATCCCTCTCGGTCTCTTTGCGGCGAGTGCCATGAGCCAGACCCAGTACGCACTACCGCGGATCCCCTTCGCTATTTTGCCAACACCAAACCAAAAACAAAACCACATTTCTATCCTACTTGGTAACCCAGTGGCTAACACCCTCCATCTCACGTCAGCCCACTGCCCATCGAAGATCCATTGTCCTGTTTCTATAAATTTTTTGTGTAAAGAGATCCTGGTGTGACTGAGCTTCATCCCAGCCTAAGAACTATTTCACATTAGTATTGTTTTATTAAAAATAATCGGTGACAGGAAATTTTCGACGCTGCTTCAGATGTGGCTGGTGCGCCCAGGGAGGGAGGCTCATTGAGGCATCTCTCGACTTGAGCCTTTCTGATTCCTGCGAAAGAGAAGAACAGAGCCCTGGTGCGGCTTGTTGGCACGAGGGGACGCGCAAGTCGTCTCGGCTGCGGGGCACTGGCTGCTATCTCTGGCAGATGGGCGGCCGCTGATTGTCACTGTCGATGTTTTGCCGGTTCAGCAGCGCTGCTGCGAGGAAGTATCGCGGCACTGGCGGGCACTGGCGGCTACGCAGCCGCTGATCGTCACTATCGAGGATATTGCGGGGCAGCAGCGTGGCACTGGCGGACACTGGCGGCGTCGCGGTGACGAAGGTGACCGGGGCGACGGACGGCAGTGGCTTTGGCTCTGTAGCGTGGTGGTGCTGGTAGCAGTGTTACGGCGGCACTCTCCAACAGCGTGGCGAAGAAAAGTACGCGGCGGACAAACTCGATGGCGCAGCGAAGCAATACGTGAGCATCGAGCGATTTGTTGGCAACGAAAGATAAATTTTCCACTCCCGTGCTGCCTTTTATAGCATGCCAACTCCGAAATAAATGCGGGCTGCGAAAAGAACGGGTCTTAACTGAATTTCTAGGGATGGTCCTTGGCTTTAGGGATGGGACTTTGCTTTATGGATGGTACTTCATATGGGGTTATCAATAGTATAATTGGTATTAATTCCTTATGGCTAAGAACTTCTCAGCTATTTTCCCAAGACTATTTATTATTTATTTTCCCTATAGCTATTATTTTCCTAGATATAAACCCTGACTTCCTTGTATTAATAAGAAAAATACGAATGTGTTGACGTTTTATTTCTGTTAATGTTCTTTATTTTTCCAAAATTGTCTTATTGTTAATTATTTTAACACCTGCTTTTCTTATTGATCGTTTTCAAAGTGGCCGTTCTTCCTTATTCCCCTTAATCCTAGTTCTCATCTTAATTTATATATCGCTTGAAACAATTGGAATTGAAACATCAAATAGTAAACGTAAATGCTAAATGCTAAATGCTAGATGGTGAATGCTAAATGCTAAATGGTAAATGCTAAATGCTAAATGGTAAATGGTATATGCTAAATGCTAACAAATGCTAAATGCTAACAGCTCGGCCATCCTGACAATTAGATCGTCCTCGATCGTGAGTTTCTATTATATACAATAATTTAATGCTTAATTGTTATGGTTTAGCTAAATATAAAAATAATTAATAATATATGTGTTCAGTCACGGCAGCATTTATTCATAAGCAATAACATTTAGAATATTTCATAATAATTCTTCAGTCGCAGCCACATGCATTTGTCGTAAATAAAGTATCAGTTACCAGGTCAAGCGAATATGCATAGCTGGCGGACATGTGGAAAGCGAAATAGAGCAATAAGTGTCAGGTCATATAGCTGACAATAATCCACATACACAGTAACCAACATTCACAGTAACCCACATTAGTTTTGTTATACGATATTTGTTACCATAAGCATTTTGTACTTATATATACTCTTAAGTTTTCATTAATAAAGTCAGTAAGAGTTCTACCTCACAACAGAGCTTTTATTCATGCACATGTGCCCGACACCATAGCCGTGTCTTTCATGCCCCAATCAAGCCTCATCCAACCAATCAACCATACCCAAACACAATTCGAACCGTCCAACTAGTTCCAAGTGCTAGTTGCGACAATTACAGGCAATAGTTTATGTACTATTTGCCAGGCATCTAAGCCTCAATCAAACATTTGGTGACCCCGACATTTTAACAACAAAAGGAATCATCCGTAAATCTTGGAATTTTCCGACTTTTTATCATCAAAAGGAAAAATCCGTAACTCTTGGGATTTTCCGACATTTTATCAACAAAAGGAAAAATCCGTAACTCTTGGGATTTTCCGACATTTTTATCAACAAAGGAAAAATCCGTAACTTTTGGGATTTTCCGACAACTTTGACCAAAATCCTTTTTAGAAACTCTAAATTCTAAAAATCCCCCAAGTCTATTGAACATTTGTTGTTTCCTTCGACCACATCACGGTTGCGAATAGGAGCGTATCCAGCTGTCAAAGCAAATAAAACACTCCCAACGGTCAGGAACTAAAACAATTTTTAATATGTCTAATAAGGAGGAGCAAGCAGTCACACAGGCGTTAGACTTGCAGGAAGAAGTCAAGAAATATCGAAGCTAATCCGCAATTTTAAAAAAGACTTTGCGGAAAGAAAGCAAAATCCAACGTATGGAACGTAAGCATGGAATCGATTTGCGGATAATGACAAAAATATTCCAGCGCAATATATAGAACCGCAGAATATTTAAAGTTCTACGTAGACTGTCGTGAGTCATACGACAAATATAGAACGATAATAACCGATGCAATGGCTCAAACCTCGAGCAATGCCTTCGGAAATGCAACCTCGATCAATGCTTTGAAAAATGCATACGTTTCAAGCTTTACGCAACCTGCAAGCAAGCTGATATTAGCTTGCCGGCGACAAAGGGCGATTGCTGAATCAATCAAACGTGCGCTGAATGAATTTCCGAAACCGGAAGGGCCATAACAAGGGATTCGATAACCTCATTATGGTCCCAATATCAGAATGTCCACTTCGCTGTTCACGAAGAATACGAAGATTTAGTCAAAGAAGGATACGACATGCAGTCGTTCCTTCGACTAGAAGGAGATGTTCAAAGAGTCTTGGGGGCGCAAACAAGTGCTTCAAACAATGAAGATGTACATTTGCCCAGAGTCAGCATCCCAAAGTTAGATGGGGATCTACTCAAATGGACTCAGTTCTTCGACTTATTCAATTCATGGTTCACGGTACCAACATGCCCACAGTCAGGAAGATGTGGTACCTCAAAACCACCGTAACTGGAGAGGCAGAAAGATTAATAAGGCATATTGATCTTAAAAAAGAAAATTACATGAGCGCATGGGAAATATTGGTTGACGCGTACAACAATCTCCGCCATGTAGCAGATACGATTCTCCATCGTCTCCTGCAGCATCATACAAACAGTGACGATCCAAAGTCATTAAAGGAGTTGTATATCACAACAATTGAGTCTCTAGCATCATTAAAGTGACTAGGCATTGATATATCCAGCTGGGATACAATCATAATTGCCATCATCAAGCAAAAACTGGATCTTGCTAATAGAGCTCTCTACGAACAATCGTTAGACGGATCAAAAGAACTCCAGGGTCTCGATACAATGCTAAGCTTCCTGGACCAGCGAAGCCGAGTGCTGGGAACAGGAAAACGCAGTCAACAACTGAGAAAGGAGCAGAAGAGCCCATCATGCACTTCTGCCAGCGCTGGAAGGCAACCAAATTGTCCTTTCTGCAAACGGACTCATTGGCTATACAAATGCGATGATTTCCGCAGCAAAACCATACCCGATCGTGTCAATTGGGTTCAAAAACATAAATTGTGTGTTAACTGTTTCAGCGGTGACCACAAAAGCGAAGGACTGCCGAGGCCGTACGTGTTTTAAATGTGACAAAAAATACCATACATTGCTGCACCTAGAGGCCACGTAAGGTGCGGCAACAGAGCCACAATCACCTTCTGTAGGTGCTGCAAGTAACAAAAGTTACAATTTGCTGGCCACAGTCAAGGTATTGGTCAAAGCAAGCAATGGTCAGATGGCCACATTTCGAGCCTTGCTAGACTCAGGATCACAAATCAATCTGATCTCTGAGCGAAATACCTCTAAGCTGTCATTAAAGCTCCACAGTGCATCATTGCGCATCGAGGGCATAGGAGGCAACCCAAAACCCAGTCGAGCTAGAGCAAACGTTCTTATGAAGTCGATGCATAATGACTGCCGCGTATCATAGCTGATCAACCAGCTCATGAATTAATTGCCTTACAAGTCCCAAACAACGTCACTTTGGCTGATCCAAACTTTGACAAACTTGGAAAAATTGACATGCTTATTGGCGCAGAGCATTATAATTCTTTGCTTCTACCAAATCAGATGCTGATGAAGCCAGAAGGCCCAATTCTTAAAATACAAAACTTGGATGGATTGTGGCCGGGAAAATTCCTGCTGAGCACGACTCAGCGGAATTTTGTGCAGCGGCAACCACAGAAGAGGAGCTGGATACGCTACTAGAGCGATTTAGGACACTTAAAAACCTAGACACCAAAGAAAAGGCTCGATCTCCAATAGAAGCTCATTGCGAATCTCATTTCGTAGCGAATCTACAGGTTGCAGTAGATGGAAAATTCATTGTGAAACTTCCATTTTCTGAAGGAACTTCAGCCCAGGGGGCATCGAAAAAAACAGCAACCAACAGATTATTGGCATTGAAGCGACCAAAGCCACCAGAAGTCTGGAAAGGATATGTAGACATCATGGAGGAATATAAACGTCTTGGACACATGAAACTGGTACAACCCACACACGTACCCTCAGATCACTACTTCATTTCGCATCACTGTGTATTGAAACCCGAAAGCAGTACCACAAAACGGCGGGTAGTTTTTGATGCATCCTGTAAAACGACAAGCAATAAATCATTGAATGATATATTGTACGCTGTGCAGAGCGAATTGTTTGCAATTTCACTACGATTCAGCACTCACAGATATATGTTTACTGCAGACATAGAGAATATGTATCGGCAGGTGTGGATGCACCCTGACCACCAGTTCCATCAATTAATCGTATGGCGAAAGAAACCATCAGACGATCTAAAGTTTTATAGACTTAAAACGGTCACATATGGTACAACATCAGCGCCATTCCTGGCTACTAAATGCTTGGATTATCTGTCCGAGAAGGCCTAGAATCTTCTACCGCTGTGATCCGTCCTCAAACATTATTTTTACGTGGATGACTCTCACAGGAGCAGACAGTATCCCAGAGGCCGTACAAATTCAACAAGAATTAAACAAAATACTGCTGCCTTCCGGATTCAAGCTCCGAAAATGGTGCTCCAATAACTCAGAGGTGTGACGACGGTCACGAGGTGGCCGCCGCCACGACTAGAAATAAGTAAACGATGTAAATATGAAGCAAAACAATATGTAAATATAGTGTAAAACAGTATGTAAATAGTAGGCTAAGTTTTGAGTTAAGGTTAGGTTAGGAGCAGTGTAAATATGGAGTGAACATAGGCTAAGGCTAGTAGGCGTTAGGGAATCATAGGGCCGGGCTCACACCTCGGCAACACCAGGCCTGACGTCACGGGCAACATTGCCCGCAACCCCGTTAGCAACATCCTCAAGGAACGAGAGGAAACAATGCCGCAGTGGCTGGGACACGAGATCCGCCAATCAGCGATCGGCAGAGGAGGCCGGAGAGCGCGATCCGGGCAGAGACCCGCGGCGCTAGCGCCGGCAGAGCGCAAAGGAATGCGATGGAATTCGCACCAGCCACCTGCCCGCTCAGGAGAGAGAGCGAGAGGGGAAGAGCGCAGGAATGCAGAATGCGGAACGGCGCGTGCCAGCGATCGTGGCAGCGCTGCCGCCACAGGAGCCGGCAGAATTAGGTCAAGGCAGAGTGGACAAAAGGAATTTGAATCACTCGTAATTAGACCAGCAGCGTGAGAAGTTTAGATAAAAGTGAGACATACCCGCCCGCGACGATATACACACACATCGGCACCAGGACACACACAGGACACAAAGGACAACGACGGACCCCCCCCCACGATCAGGAACACGAAGACAAGGACAAGGACAAGGAGAAGGAGACATCGGGTGAGCCAACTACGCCCGACAGTTAGAACATAGAACACTGGGGCGGGGGGAATAATAGGAAATAAAACGGGGTATTTTACAAGCAAGGAGAGTTAGCGCAGGCAAATTTAACATGAAATAAAGAAACAATATGAACATACGACAAGGAACCTTGTGTACTCCTTACACTAATCAGCCCCCCACACCCCGCTGTACCCCTCCTCCCCACTTCCGCTGCCGTTGGGTAATTCCAGGCGCGGAATTGAGCAGGACGGGACAGGAGCGACACGTTGCTGGGTAGAAATCCGGACGTGGACGCGGGCGGCGGCTGTGGGACCTTGCCCAGCCGTATTGCCCAGTCTCAGTATGCGCCATAGGGATTAGCCCGGGCGCCGCCGCTGGGAAATTGCGAGTCAAGGGGCATATTTAGGGGAGGGCGACGGCCCACCGTTGGGATACCACGGTGGAGCCGCCGGGCCGCGGCAGCTTGGGCACGCCAGCGTCGCGGTTTTAGGCTTGGGTTGCGGGCGCGGGAGCGAGCTGCTGGGTTCCTCGGGCCTCTGCTCCAGTCTTTAGTGGAGGGTCCGGCCGCTGGGAAACTACAGGGCCGGTAGCACGATCCCGCCCAGCGTGGGCAATCGGGGCGGCAGTTATCTGATGCAAAACCACCCTAAAAATCCTCAAAACCACGGCCCCTAAATTTCCTGGCGTTTCCAATTATAAATTTAACTGGAAGGGACTCTGGGCCGCTGAGTTCATATCTCGGCCTTTGCATCCTTACAGTTTGGCGCCCGAACAGGGACCGTCAGGAAATGGGGAGATGTAGGAGCCCTTACTAAGGTGGATTAAAGCCCCACCAGCCGAACGAGGTTTTTAGCGGTGTGTATATGCACATATATATACATATATATATGCACGTACAAACGGCCAGAAATTGCTAGAAACTTCCGAATTCGCGACGCACGTGCAGCCGCCATAACGGCACCTTATTTTTTTCGGGCAGCTAGAAGAGAAGGTGAAAGAAGAGATCGCAATAGGAAAATTCTATTCAAGTCAAAGAAATACAGTCTCGGCAAAACAGGCCGCAAATTCGTAGTCAATAAAAAGAGTTACAAAATCGCTGCCGACGCCGACGTCGGCCGAGCAGAGACAACCGCCGCTGCACGTGCAGATCACGGGTCGCGGTCATACATACATACATATACAAGTACTAATTTTCGCTCTTGGTTGCGCCGCCATCAGGGCGGGGACCAACTTATATATTGGCCCTTCTGACTAAGCTATGACACTCAGTAAATACCCTTCGTCGAACACACATCGGAATATATTCAAGGAAAATCAAATCGTCGCGAATGCATAGAATCCTGGAAATTTAACAGAAAAATCCTGCGAAAATAAAACAAAGAATAATAATAGTCCTCCGGCCCCGAGGATATACAGATCCTGCGCACAGTGAACAAATAAATAAAGCAAAATAGAAGAGAATAATTAAATAAAATAAATGAAATAAAATAAATTAATTAAATAAAATCATTAAATAAAATAAATTAATAAAATAAATCCAATAAATGAAATAAATTGAATAAATAAAATAAATTGAATAAATTAAAATAAATAAAACGAAATAAAAGGATACACTGAGAGAATTAAAGAAAATCAGGACACACTGAAAAAAAAAACAAAATTAATAAAATAAATAAAAAAAATAAAATAAAAGGAATAATAAAATAATAAATTAATAAAATAAACTCATACACTTTGAGATATAAAAAAAAACACAAAGGCTGGATACACCCTAAAATAAATAATAAAATACAGTAAATAAATAATAAAATAAAATAAAGCGAGGGAATTATATTAGAAGTTGACGGTTACACTGAGAAAAAAAGGAATATAAGGGAAAATAATTAAATAAACGAAAGGGAAGAAATAAAGGAAAAAATAAAACGAGACAAAACAAGGAAAAGCGGCCAGGCTGAAGGAAAGAGAATACACGGAGAAAAATAAAATAAAATAATTAAATGATAAATAATAAAATAAAAATATACGATATAAATAATAAAATACAATAAGATAAAGATTAAATAAATAAAGGAGGACAAATAGGGTAGACAAGGAAATAAGGAAAGGCAAGCGAAGAAAAGAAATAAAAGAAGGAACGGACTAAATGAAATGGAATAAGAAAATAAAATTAAGAAAAGGACTTTAAGTAAGACAAAAGGAAAAGAATACGGCGGGAAACGAGAAATAAAAAAAAAAGAACAAGACTAAAGAAGGAAAAAAAAATAAGATAGGAAGACAAAGAAAAAATAAAGGTCGAAAACAAGAAAAAAGCACACTGAGGAAAATAAATAAAAGAAGAACGTCAAGGAGTTAGAGAAAAGAAAGAAAGAAAAGGGAAAGAAGGAAAAATCAACGGCGATCAAAAATAAGGTAAAAAATAAGACAAAAAGAAAAAAAGAGCTAAAATAAATAAATAAATAAAAAAGAAAATTAAATCAGGAATAGAATAACCAGGCTATAGATCGAACGGTAGAATAACAAAAAAAAAATAAAATAATAAATAATAAAATATAAATAATAAGACAACAAAAAAAAAAGAGAATCATGGGCGTAACTTGGATCAGTTACCGGAAGAAGTTGGAGTTGGAGACCATACTCCTGGAATTCGGATTGGAACGAGGAGGCACGGTCGAGGAACAGCGATCGCGGCTGATTGCCTTTGTGCGTCAGCAGGACCATTCGGAGGCGGTACAGATCCTCCTGGAGGATTTGGAAAGAAACTTTGGGAACGCTCCCACCGGGGACGCAAAGCTGCTGTCGCCCATGTATTTGGACTCGGAGACAAATTCACCAGGAATTGCGGCACCGACGGCGCCTCTTACGCTTTTACTGCCTAGGAGTACTTCTCCGGCTGCAGGGAGACGCATGCCGACGAAGACGGAGGAACCCTCGCGTGCAACGAGCTACCATGGGGACCCGGGAGCCGCACTATTGGATCGGATGACCAAGTGGGGACTCTCATTCGACGGGACGACGGATCCGCTCTGCTTCATAGAGCATATCGAGGAACGGGCCGACACTAGCCGGATCGATCAGAAGTATCTCGCCCCAGCTTTAATAGTACTACTGACTGGCCGCGCTGAGAGCTGGTACAGGACAAGTGGCCTTTGGAACGCCACTTGGACGGAGGTTCGCAGCGAATTTTTGGATTTCTTCCTGCCGCCGCGCTATTATCAGCGGCTGGAAGACGAGATTAGGACTCACTTTCAGAGGCCCAACGAGCCCTTTAAGGAATATCTGGTAGACCTGCGCCTGCAGATGCGCCGGGCCGGATTTACAGCTGAACGAGAGCTGGAAAGAGTCTACGACAACATGTCGCCGGAATATCAATTATTCATAAGGAGGCAGGATTTTCGCACACTAGCGGAATTGACTCACTTGGCAGTCGACCACGAGGAGACTCGCCGAAGGAGCGGACGAGGTCAGAATCATCAGCAACCGAACTCACGGGCACCACCTACTTCGCGTACCACCACGGATGCGGACCGCACGGACCGCAGGCCGCCGACGAACCCCATGCCAGGAAATTTTAGCAGAAGCGCGAACACGAGTCGGGCCACAACGCCGGAGCAGGCACCAGTAAACGTGCGAGGAGCATGCAGGAACTGCGGCCAGCGGCCAGGGATACTCTTCTGCTGGGAATGCGGACGACGAGGAGTGCGGACGTTCGAATGCTGCCGACGACAGGTTTCGGGAAACGGAAACGGGCCTCGAGTGACCGGGAATCACCCGAGGAACCCAGCCAACCCGAACAATTAGAGGAGTGGAGTCTCCACCAACGCCAGGGACGCATACGAGCCACCATCATTATGGGAGGGCGAAGATTCGTGGCCACCCTGGACACGGGAGCTACACATAGCTTCATCAGCGAAGAGTTGGCCAAGGAATTGGATAACAAGAAGAACACGAGGGATGTACGGACACAGGTCAAGCTCGTCGATGGGACATGCCGGGAGTTGACCAGAGCACTAGCGGCAAATATCCATTGCGGAAATCGCAGCGCACCGACCATCTTACTGGTCATGGCGGACGCGCCCTTGACTTGATGCCGGACGAACACACGAAGCCACCGTGGGCACGGACTCAGGGAACAGGGGACGACGAACAACGCGGAATACAACGAGGAACACAGGAGGATCAGCCACGCACGGAACAGCGGGAAGGATCGCAGGAAGACGAGATGCGGGAGAGGATACAAGCGGAAAGACGACCATGACGAACCCTCAGGGAAGCCCTTAGCATGCCACCAGGAGTTCGTCAAGGAGTCAGACTCCCAGGGAAGCCACGAGCGGGCCACCAGGAGCCGGATCCCAGGGAAGCCCTTAGCATGCCACCAGGAACCGGACTCCCAGGGAAGTCACAAGCGGGCCACCAGGAGTCAGACACACTCGGGCCTTCTGCGGAACGAAGAGGAGTGTCGACGAGGAGACAATCAGGAGGATTAACAGAGGAAACGCATCAAGGATTTGGCACGGTTACCCAGGAGGGGCCGACCGCCACACAAGAACCAGTACCCAAGCCGCGTACTATACAAAGACAACCGCCGACCCCTGCCCCGCGGGCAACGAATAGAAATTCGTGCATGGATACAGAGGCACCCTCAACCAGTCGGCCAAACAGTTGGAGCCATGTTTTGCCTGTGGCTAACGCCACCGCCGCGCAGCGAAACCCTTTTCGCACCTCCAAGAAGCGTGTCCGCTTCCACGCCGAGGAAACGCCGGAGCAGAACGCGCCCCTCTGCGGCACGGTCGACTCTGTGAGTCATACACCCGAGGAACCGGACCCGCCGGAATCAGGACAAGGATACCCGGAGCCCTGGGTGGAAGAATTCCTAGAGCAGGAATTGGGAAAGTTCGAGAATCTGGCCGGAGTATCCCACATCGCGGAGCACCAGTATCTGGACGGGAACGACCAGAACGAGTGGGATAAGCTGCTCCCAGAAATATCGTTGGCGATAAACAGCAGTATCTCCGACACGACGGTATTCAGCCCAGCCTTTTTGTTTCAAGGAAGAGAACCTCGGCTGCCTCACGCCCTGTATGACGAAGTTACTCCGGGACGTGGAACCCCCGAAGTAACCCCAACGGAACGAAGTAGACAGCTGCACCGCATCTCTGAAGTCGCTAGAAACAATGCCGACCGAGCCTCGGCTGATCAGCGGCGACATTATAATCTCCGCCGGCGAGAATGGAAGCCGCCGGTGGGATCACTGGTGCTGGTACGACGCCATGCGTTATCGAACGCCACGGAAGGATTTGCAGCAAAGTTGGCAGCAAAATACGACGGGCCGTTTAAGGTGGCCAAGTTCCCGTCGCCGAACATCGTGCAGCTGCACATACCGGGCAGCCGAAGACGGCGGACCGCCAGCCTAAGTCAGCTGAAACCATATCACGGCGAGGAGGCCGATATAGAGGAGGATGAGAACGTGGAGGTCGCTTCGACTGCCGGAAACAACTCCGCGCTCGGGAGACCCGAATAGGCGGTATCGCCATCCGGATACTCTGCCCCAACGGACAGAATTCGTAGAGTCACTTGATGACGGGTGCGCCCGTCCAACACTCTGCTTCCCCGCCGGGGAAAGAAATTCGCGAAAATGTACACAGTATAGGTCAGACTTCCCATCGCGGGAAAGATAGATAGGGCTACCTAGGGACCGAGATAGGCACACTATAGGTAGGGATTGGCTAGGTAAACATAAACTAATCATCCCCTCTCCCACAGAAACCACCAGCGATGGCAGGACGCGGGATGCCAATCTTTTTGTGCCCACCCGGTCGCCCCCTCACCCGAGTCGGGGTGACGGCCGCCCTATTGGGCCCGCCACCGCTGACGGCAGCGGTGCACGCTCGCCAGACACGAGACCCCCCGGCAGTCAGGGATTATTCCTGGCTGACGGCGGCGGTGGAGAAACATTTCCAGAGCTACACCTGGATGGGCGAAGGCGCCCAGTCCCCGGGGATGACCCGTTGGGGGTGGCCACCCTGCCGGATCGGTACGGCTCCTCTACGTTAACGTGGGCAGTGCCCCGCAACGGGACCCGCGGCGACAACGTGGGTCCCCACTGATGATGGTGGTACCTGCCACCGGGGTACCAACACCGGAGGTGATCGAGCTCTCAAGCGAGAGCGAGGAAGAAGTGGAGCCCGACGCCCGCTTCGGTGAAGCCCGGTGGGAAGCGACCCCACCGCGGGGGGCAACGACGCCCTCGTGGGGAACATCCACCCCGACAGCGCCGGACTCACCCACACTACTCCCCTGGGAGGCCCCACCCCAGCCTGGGCAACAACACCAGGTTACGGCCGAGGAAGAGGCCGAGCTGAGGGCTTGCTTCGGCGAGATATCGCCCCGCACCCTGGCCGACTTGGTGCCGGTCCCCGGACCGCTGGGGGCCGTATACGAGAAGGTGTCGGACGAGGACACAAGGCCCCCACCGCTGGTGGAGAGATCCACGACGCCGCCACGGACACCCGGACGAGACATCACCCAGGGCTCGACAGGGGTGTATAGTCCGCTAAGGGACGAATACAGGGAGACGCCGGACCCAGGCGCGCCAGCTTCGCCCACCCCGGCCGAGGTATTTGGCCCAGGGCCATTCATGGCCAGACGCCCGGCCACTAGATGCGCGTCCGCCACGGTCGGCCCGACAGCACGACGACCTTCGGACGTGGAGGCACCTGCCCGACCCCACCGGCCGAAGAGACGATCCGCCCCCTGGGAAGACTCCCCGAGCAGCGCATCAGAAGAGGAGGAGCCACAGGCACGGAACGTGCCATGGAATCACCCGGAACCATGGGTGGCAGCTCCGGCCGATTGGTCAACTCCGGACGGACGGCTGCCGGCGCCCCTGATTCGACGGGTGCAGGATCGCCTACAGACGCACATCCGGAAAAACCGTCGCTACCTGGAAGAGGAGGGCGGACAGCGCTTCCGGGTGCAAATAAGCGTTCTGGGGAAAGTACGGGTGTTCCTCCGCTCCACCCGGAAGTAGGTGGGGGGTGTGACGACAGTCAAGAGGTGGCCGCCGCCACGACTAGAAATAAGTAAACGATGTAAATATGAAGCAAAACAATATGTAAATATAGTGTAAAACAGTATGTAAATAGTAGGCTAAGTTTTGAGTTAAGGTTAGGTTAGGAGCAGTGTAAATATGGAGTGAACATAGGCTAAGGCTAGTAGGCGTTAGGGAATCATAGGGCCGGGCTCACACCTCGGCAACACCAGGCCTGACGTCACGGGCAACATTGCCCGCAACCCCGTTAGCAACATCCTCAAGGAACGAGAGGAAACAATGCCGCAGTGGCTGGGACACGAGATCCGCCAATCAGCGATCGGCAGAGGAGGCCGGAGAGCGCGATCCGGGCAGAGACCCGCGGCGCTAGCGCCGGCAGAGCGCAAAGGAATGCGATGGAATTCGCACCAGCCACCTGCCCGCTCAGGAGAGAGGGGAAGAGCGCAGGAATGCAGGATGCGGAACGGCGCGTGCCATCGATCGTGGCAGCGCTGCCGCCACAGGAGCCGGCAGAATTAGGTCAAGGCAGAGTGGACAAAAGGAATTTGAATCACTCGTAATTAGACCAGCAGCGTGAGAAGTTTAGATAAAAGTGAGACATACCCGTCCGCGACGATATACACACACATCGGCACCAGGACACACACAGGACACAAAGGACAACGAAGGACCCCCCCCCCCCCACGATCAGGAACACGAAGACAAGGACAAGGACAAGGAGAAGGAGACATCGGGTGAGCCAACTGCGCCCGACACATTCAGTTAGAACATAGAACACTGGGGTGGGGGGAATAATAGGAAATAAAACGGGGTATTTTACAAGCAAGGAGAGTTAGCGCAGGCAAATTTAACATGAAATAAAGAAACAATATGAACATACGACAAGGAACCTTGTGTACTCCTTACACTAATCAGCCCCCCACACCCCGCTGTACCCCTCCTCCCCACTTCCGCCGCCGTTGGGTAATTCCAGGCGCGGAATTGAGCAGGACGGGACAGGAGCGACACGTTGCTGGGTAGAAATCCGGACGTGGACGCGGGCGGCGGCTGTGGGACCTTGCCCAGCCGTATTGCCCAGTCTCAGTATGCGCCATAGGGATTAGCCCGGGCGCCGCCGCTGGGAAATTGCGAGTCAAGGGCATATTTAGGGGAGGGCGACGGCCCACCGTTGGGATACCACGGTGGAGCCGCCGGGCCGCGGTTTTAGGTTTGGGTTGCGGGCGCGGGAGCGAGCTGCTGGGTTCCTCGGGCCTCTGCTCCAGTCTTTAGTGGAGAGTCCGGCCGCTGGGAAACTCCAGGGCCGGTAGCACGATCCCGCCCAGCGTGGGCACTCGGGGCGGCAGTTATCTGATGCAAAACCACCCTAAAAATCCTCAAAACCACGGCCCCTAAATTTCCTGGCGTTTCCAATTATAAATTTAACTGGAAGGGACTCTGGGCCGCTGAGTTCATATCTCGGCCTTTGCATCCTTACAGAGGTATTAAGCCAAATTCCCAAAGAGGATATTGTTTTTAACGTCAAGTTAGACGAAGCACTCCAACAATATAGTGTTAAGACTTTGGGTTTGCTTTGGATGCCACAAAAGGATCAGTTATGTGGACGATCTCAAAAAAGCGAAGCATCAACCATCACCCAACGAGTGGTCAGTTCGGAATCATCGCAAATATTCGATCCACTAGGATTATTTGCCCCCGTGGTGGTCAAGGCAAAGATTTTTATGCAGACCCTGTGGGAATTAAAGATGGGCTGTGACGACGAGATTCCTCAGCACCTTCAGGTGGATTGGAAAAATTACCGCGCTCGAGTTATGTGCTGCAGTTTTAGGAGCTGAGTTGACCCATAGAGTCAGAAAAGATTTGCGCATGTCTGAGGACAAGGCATCTGAATTCTTATGGACTGATTTAACTGTAGTCCTGTCCTGGATAAATGCGTCCGCATCATCATACCACACGTTTGTGGCAAATCGGATAGCTAAAATCCAGGCGGTGTCGCATCAATCTCAGTGGCGCCATGTGTCATCCGCGAATAACCCAGCTGATGTGATATCAAGAGGGATTGCGGCAAGCAAAATAGCGGGGCACAACCTCTGGCTGTTCGGACCGCTATTTCTACACGGTTCCCGAGACAAATGGTCCAAGGTACCGAGCGTCACTCCCAGCGATCAAGAACGACGAGTGAAGCAAGTGAGTTTGCCAACATGCCAAGATCAACTGGGGATCGAACTATACAGCTGCAATCACGGCAACTCCTTTCACAAGTTGCAACGCATTGTAGCTTACATGCTGCGCTTCTGTCACAAGCAGAACCGATCTCCTACAACTACTCTAAGTGTAGGTGAACTTACTAATGCTAGGACACTGATTTTAAGAACCATTCAAAAAATTGAATTCAGTGCTGAGCATAAACAACAGCGTATCCACAGGACAGTGGACAAAAGAAGTTCAATTGTGTCGCTGTCTCCAATAATAGGACATGACGGACTCATCAGAGTCGGAGGCAGATTGGAAGAATCTAACCTGCCATATGCCGCAAAGCATCAGATCTGGCTTCCATACAATGATCAAATTGTAAAGATGCTGCTCGAATAGTTATCTTATTAAGTTTTCTATAATCTACACACATCCGTTTTTCTCCAGATTTTTTTTTGACAAGTACAATAGCAGAACTATAAGTCGATCTGCTTTCTCTTATAAATCCTTTCTTCAACAGATCATCAATTTTACAATCTACTTCCTTTTTTTCCTCATATGAAAGTCTTCTTGGAACAGACCGTACAGGTTCTTCCGACTTAAGTCTTAGCCTCATTTCATAATTATGTTGGATCGCTACTATGTTGGATAAATCTGAATAATTCAGTCTTATTATTTTACTGAATTCACTACGATCGTTATCATCTAGTTTTGGATTTATGTAAAAACTTTCATCATCCTTTACTACATCAATACTATATATAAATGGTATATTATCATCAATTTCTCTTTCAATATCCTTAAAAATTCCTAATGTATCACTTTTAATGTTAAAACTTTACACTGATTCACTGTCACTGTTCAGTTTATTCAATTTAATCTTTAATCTATGCAAGGGGTCACTATCAATACTCACTGATTCACTATCAATATTCAATATATCAATATTCAATGGCTCACTATCAATATTCAATGGTTCACTATCAATATTCAATGCTATTATATCTAGTTTATCCTTAAAGATCAATTTTATTCCAAGCTTTTCCAAAAACTTACGCCCTAAAAGAACATTAGGTGCGACATAATTGTCGGGTACACCAAATAAAGCAATTTCTTCTTCTATGTTTTTAAAATTAAGTCTAACACAAATTTTTCCAAATGTTTTAATTTGAGCTCCATTAACACCACAATATTCCGTCGGAATCAATACTTCATTAAACTCTTTGAAGGGAATGGCTTTGCTCTATATTAAATTAATGGCGCTGCCGGTATCGAACATACCAAAAAGGAATGTTATATTATTATGTTGTCTTCGATCAGTGCAAAAATATACTCCTACCTGATTGAAAATATGTATAAACATCTGGTTTTCCTCTTCGTCTCGTATGGGCTGGTTGTTGGTTGCTCCCACGACTCTCGGATTAATTGCTGGCAGGATCCTTTCTCGCGCTTTGGCGCAGTGCACGACGAAGCGTAGTGTCCATGTGCCGAGCAATTAAAACAGCGTACCATCTTTCGGTTCTCTCCAGCAAAAGTGCTTCCTGTGCGACGGAACGCATCTTGGGAACTTTTCCGTAAATTTTCATATTTCCTTGCCATTTCTTTTAACTGTTCGATTGTGGTTGCTGAATACAATAGTGCGATATTGGCTGAACGATCGCGAAAACCATCGATGATGAATTGTTTAGTTAATTTTTCATCAATATTAGCAAGCAAGGCAATTTCCTCCGTTTTGAGAATGTAACCCATGACGGTGTTCTTGCCAGGGTTAAAAATGGTTTCCTTTAACAGCAATTAATTAATTACCGCGGCCAAATGTATTCAAAAACTTATCCTTGAGTTCGACATACGTTTCCGATCGGTCGACACGCAGAAACAAGTCGGTATCAGTCCCTGGTTTCATCAGCATCCGAACACAGCGTAGTTGAAAGGTCGTGTCATCATTTACACATCTGCAGGCTCTTTCAAAATCCAAAATCCATTGAAGTGCTTTTTCATTTTCGGTAGCGGAGAACGGAACCATGAGCTGCTTTACCATTTGAACGTCATCCATCCCCTTACTGTCGTTTTGCATCAAACTGGTTAGCGTCTTCTTCTTCTCAGCTACTCTTATTGCGGCGTTAAGTGCTTCTTTTTCTAATGTATGCTCGACATGTTAATTTGCAGTCCCTTGACTCACTACTTCAACTCTTGTGTCTTCTTCCTCCGATATGGGTTTAGGAGCCTCATAAACGTCTTGGCAACCGGCATCAGAAGCAAGCTTACGCAGTTGTCTCAGTGTTGCGCTTATTGGGAACTCAATATCGTCGGTCTTCAACCAATCCATAATCTTGAACTTATCCATTTTGGTGTAGCACTCCAAATGCAATTATTAGAGAAGAAAAAAATTGGTGTATCCCTCTAATAACACAAAATATTAGTGTTGGCGGGTGCATAAAAAGGTTGCAATCCCACTTCTGAAGATGTTTTATTTCTGTTGATGTTCTTTATTTTTCCAAAATTGTCTTATTGTTAATTATTTTAATATCTGCTTTTCTTATTGATCGTTTTCAAAATGCAAAATGCAAAATGCAAAATGCAAAATGCAAAATGCAAAATGCTAAATGCTAAATGCTAAATGCTAAATGCTAAATGCTAAATGCTAAATGCTAAATGCTAAATGCTAAATGCTAAATGCTAAATGCTAAATGCTAAATGCTAAATGCTAAATGCTAAATGCTAAATGCTAAATGCTAAATGCTAAATGCTAAATGCTAAATGCTAAATGCTAAACGCTAAATGCTAAATGCTAAATGCTAAATGCTAAATGCTAAATGCTAAATGCTAAATGCTAAATGCTAAATGCTAAATGCTAAATGCTAAATGCTAAATGCTAAATGCTAAATGCTAAATGCTAAATGCTAAATGCTAAATGCTAAATGCTAAATGCTAAATGCTAAATGCTAAATGCTAAATGCTAAATGCTAAATGCTAAATGCTAAATGCTAAATGCTAAATGCTAAATGCTAAATGCTAAATGCTAAATGCTAAATGCTAAATGCTAAATGCTAAATGCTAAATGCTAAATGCTAAATGCTAAATGCTAAATGCTAAATGCTAAATGCTAAATGCTAAATGCTAAATGCTAAATGCTAAATGCTAAATGCTAAATGCTAAATGCTAAATGCTAAATGCTAAATGCTAAATGCTAAATGCTAAATGCTAAATGCTAAATGCTAAATGCTAAATGCTAAATGCTAAATGCTAAATGCTAAATGCTAAATGCTAAATGCTAAATGCTAAATGCTAAATGCTAAATGCTAAATGCTAAATGATAAATGCATAAATATTAAGTCGAAGTCACAACACATTGTTGTTATAACAATAATGTACATAGGGCATTGCCTTTGTCACACATTTAAAGTGCAAAGTGCAAACACATTTCGAGTGCAAACGTAATATGATATGCACTCATTGCATTCACCGCTTAGAGCCGAGGCAGCATGGTTCCCATGCTGACCGCTTATATACATATGTGCATGCATAGCATTCTCTCTCTGCCCATTTTACATATTGTTACTTTACTTATATATAATATATAAAACGGCTGTTCTGCCGCTGCGCCGACAGCTAGCAAGCCTTAGTTGAAGAGAGCAAAAGAACATTCGAATAAAGACGATCAAGCCGATCACATCCTATGCTCTTTTACTAAAACACATTGGATAATTCCACATGGTGACCGTGACAGAGAAGCCTGTCAAATTGTGAAAATTTGAAGATGAAGACAGGATGCCAAGAGACTAACTGGACTGGATATATTTGAAAGGAGGCCTAACAAAAGAACTAGAACACTGGAAACTGTGTAAATCTGAGTGAGTAGAGATGGCGAAAAGAGGGGGCATGAAAAACAAGATAAAGAAGAGGATAGCGTACATTAAGTGGCTATTATTTACAAATCAACCACCACCCCCCTGGGAAACAGCCCAAAAATTTCAAGAAGAGCTAGATTTCCTTAAATCAAGTCTTGTCAAAATAAAGCCAAACAATCCAGCTCACTCAGTAATTAATCAAATAAATGGAAACAAACTAATTCCTTCACCACCAAAACAGCTACCCAGAATACAGAAGGAATGCCCAAAGGATTGCCCAGGCCAACGAAGGAGCATCAGCGAGCCAACCGGCGACGACCAGCTGATGCAGCAGATTAGGAAGACTACAGGACAAAAATAGAAAAAAAAACGTTTAAATTAACATATATATAATTTTAAATTTTGTTAAAATTGAGCGGAATCTTTTCTGCCCAACTAGAAGTGTTGCCCGAAAAGCTATGCGAAACGATAGGTAGGAAATCTTGTTAAATTTAATGCAATAAGCAAATCCTCTGGAGAAATAGATAATTATTATAGGCCGAAACAAATATTTTAAAAATGGGAATAGTCGACGTTAAGTCAGTGGACTCCCCTGCCAATGTTATTAATAAAGTAGAGCCAAATAAAATTAATCTAAAATAAAAAAAAAACATTTTGTGTACAAGTTACACAATAAATGTTAAAAAAAAGAAATATATAAGCCGGGCAAATGATCTGGGCAAAATCTAAAAAAAAAAAAAAAATTTTGTTGAGCGCCAACAATAATAAAAAGAAATAAAAAATAAAAGTTTTATCTGTTAAAATTTAAGAAAGGCTAAAAAAATATATAATACAACTAAATATATATATCCTATAGTATGGCTACGCTAAAGGCGATTAGAAAAACATATGAAAGGGACCTATGCACAGTGGTTGCGCTTGTACGGAGCCGCGGCCATAAATACTTCCCGTTGAGATATCGATGTGAAATTTTCCCCAAAAATCTAAAAAAAAAATTTTTTTAACCAATTGAGCAAAAAAATTTGCTCCATCGGATGACTATATCCTATAGCTCCCATATCACCGTAGTAAGGCATAAGGCGCGCAAAAATACCTTCAGTAGAGTTGAAGCGCTAAATCGTTATTATCGGCATTAAAGATGTTTACTATATTTTAACTATCTTATGTTTTCACTTTTAAAAGTGCAATTCCTCCCTCTTCAGCCCCATCCCCTCTCCGCCCATCCCCACAAATTAACATATAAAATTCTCCAGTTTTTTTTTAATCAAAAATATATAAGAGATAATTTATTTATACTAATAATAGTACAAAATGAAAGGATTTCAATTTTAATGCAAATATTTTTTAAACATTTTACAACAACTTATATGAAGATGGCAAAAGTTTGGATTTTTCTCGTTTTGGTAGCTTTCTTTGACCTGTTAATCAGATTGAAATTTAACGATTGAGCTCTTATTACGATTGTATTTAGCCAATAAGGATGTATTTTTTTGCAAATATATCGGATTAGCAAGTATATTCATATCAACTACATAACTTTTACTTTTAATTGTTTCTTCTATCAAACTTATTACATTACGAGAAAGCCGTTCTTGAACCAGTATGTTTATATTTATTATAAAGCCAAGATTTTACGTTTTTTAAACGTGCCAGCTCCTTGTTAAACCAAAGTGGTTTATTAGAGACCGACGGGTTGGTTTCAGGAACACATGGCGGATGCCATGTCAGAGCTCGTGTAAAAATTAGACCAATCAAATTCTGTTATCAAAGTGTTTAGCCTCTGATGTTCAGCCTTTCGAAAGCAGCGGACTCTGTTTAAAATGCTATCAGGTGTCGTAGCTAAAACTGTCCCAGTGTCGATAGTCACATCGAAAGTTAGATGATAGGGATCTACAGGTTGCTTCATTGCAGGAACTCTAGGCTAACGCCTGCAGGAGTGGGCGCTTCTGCCGCCAAAGATAACAAGGAATTAATACTGGAGAAACGTAGGTGGCACCCAGTAAAATCCCACTGCGCAAACAAAGAGTGGAGTCGGGGGCGTCGTGGTAATTTCAAAGGCCACAATCGCATGTATTTTAATCCGCTTCATACATATAACTAACTTAACTTAACATAAGGGCCACGCTCCCGACCGATAAGCTCAGCGTAACAGTACGGGAGTGGGCCCGCGTGTCGGAAAGCATAGCGCGAGAGCGAGTGCAGCGACGGCAGACCCGAGGACCTGAGCACAAAGGGCGAGCGCGGGTGCGCTCTTAAAGTTTGGTGAGCAAAGGCGGCACAGTGGGCCCCTCACCTAAACAGAATTAAAGATATGGTTAACTTCAGATAATGATAAATCAAGCAAGCCATTTATGAGGTCATGCTGTGCCGCAGTGTGAAGGACGCTAAACACACCATCAGAAGACCAGTGATCTCCAGGTATGTTGAAGTCACCCAAAACCACTAATTGGTCCCTATCAGAAAGCCTATTGGAAACTGCCTGAATTGCCAAAAGGTGTTTCCAATAAATTGGAGCAGAGGATCTCTGCTCCGCATCACCTGGGATGCGAAAGAAAGGCTATCCGAATATAATCTAGAAAGCTTACTGCGTAAGCCCCTAGTATAGGCCGTCAGCCAACGGGTACAATAGGGGGACCTACACGCAAGCAATTGCGTGCCGTAACTGTGTACACCGCTGGTAGTGCGACTATACTCTCCACGTGAGGGCGGCTGGTAACAGGTCCCGGTAAGGTCATGTCTCTGCCGAGGATGCTGGCTAATGGTAGTCGGGCGGGGAGAACACTCCCTTCCTTAAAATCACCCCAATCCAAGGTGGAACAGCATATGGCGAAGGATGCGTGTCCGAGGGGCGGCTCGGACGTTAATATGCGAACTCTGGTGGACCGGCCGACCTCCCAGTTTTAACAAGGCTTATCGTGACAAGCGGGCTATGTCATGATGGACGAACCCCTTCCCGTCTACTCGTGGGACCAAATATGAACACTATTCCAATCAAAAACCCAAGTGGAGAACGGAGCTCCCTTAAAAAGTCCGGAAATGGGGTCACTGACCCGTCAAACTCCAAGGCCCTCAAAAGCCAAGGAGTTGCTGAGATGGAGAAGCCCCCCACAGAGGGCAACATCTGGAGGCGGGACGCGCCGGTGCGGAGAAGGATGCCAAGGCTTCCTCTTCCAAAACGGGGCTAACCATGGGATCACCGAACGGCGTGGAGAGGAAGACTCCCGGGTCAACCTCTAAACCAACCGGCGGGGCCCCTAAGGCAAACCCTGGTCCGGGAGCGTCTCACTCGACGCAGCGTAAAGGCTCCTACAAAGATAGGAGAAGAGCAGCCTTCATTCTAATGAGGGCGGACCCATCGGCCGAAGCCAACCCGGACCAAGCCGAGATTATAAAGTGGGCAAGGGAGATCCTGCCCGATTTTAATCCGGAAAAGGCGGGTGTGAGGCTGGATCCGCATAAAAGAAATGGGTCAGACCCTGCCAAGGAGACAGCGCAAAGCGCAAAAAGGCAGAGGTCCACAGAGGGAGAAGCCCCCCAGGCCAAGAAGAGAAAGGCCCAACCGCAGCAGTCCAACCGCTCGTTCGCCGAAGTAACGAGGGGAAAAACCCTAATTGGAGTCCTGGACAAGGGCTCCAAGGATGGGCTTATTCCCAAGGATCTTTGGCGACGAGTGGTAAACGAGTTGCATGGGCGCTTCGTGGAGGAGATGCTGCGATGCGGAGGACCCCCACCTGAATGCGAAGACGCAGGATGGTATCAGGGTAGCGTCAAGGTAATTGCCTGGCAAGACGCGAAGTCGGTAGAGAGCGTATGGTTGAAGCGGTAGAAGCGTATGGTTGCATCGCTTGGAGAGGTCTACCCTGGAGCTAAGCTGGTGGCGGTTGACTGGGACGAGATCCCCAGCAAACCGAGTATGGCTCACTGAAAAGCCAGCCGACCCTAAAACCATCCTTACGATGCTTAGGATGTGCAACCCGACGCTTCCCACGGCGGACTGGAGAGTCGCCAAGGTCGAGGAAGCGGAGGGACTACGGAGGCAGGTCGTCCTCACGCTCAATGAGGAGACCGTTAAAGCCCTGGAGAGGACGGAGCACCGGCTGAAGTACGGATTCGAACACGTTTTGGTCCGTATCTACAAATCCGATGCGAAAGCCAAACCAGGAGGTATAGAGCTGGAGGCGGACACGCAAGAGCCAGACTTGGAGGAGCCGACCGAAGAGAAACACCCGGAAGGAATGTCGGATGAGGAGGAGGACATCCTGGAAGGGTACACCTCGGAGGAAAGCGACTTGGCAAGGGCACTCAGTGGAGTCGGAATGGAAGAAGACTCTCTGCTGAGCTCCGAAACGGAGGCGGAGATTACTGTGGTGGAGGTTTGTAAGGATGTCCCTGACGATCTTACAAATAAACCTCCATCACAGTAAAGCGGCGTCAGCTGCCCTTCTACTCCACCTCGCCGAGAGTGGAGCTGATGTGGCCCTCATCCAGGAACCCTGGATCCTAGGAGACAGGATTCTAGGGCTGGGGGCGTCGGAGTTTAGGCTCTGCAAAGCCGATACAGCAGGTAAAAAGCGAGCCTGCATCCTCGCAAAAAAGAACCTTAACCTCTTTTTGCTACCCAATTTCAGCAATGAAGACCACGTAGCCGCAGCCATAGAGAGCCCTAATGGCCCTCTAAGGATATGCTCGGCGTATATGGGCCACGACCAGGAGGCCCTCCCCCCGCACCCGCTACTCAAACAGCTGGTAGAAGACAGCAGGAAGCACAAGATCGACCTGATCATAGGTTACGATGCCAACGCCCATCATCATCAGTGGGGAAGCACTGACACGAACGAGAGGGGTGAGTCAATCTTCGATTTTATCCTAGGCTCGAATCTTCTGGTGGGTAACAGGGGTATAGAACCCACTTTCATAGTCAAGAACAGAAGGGAAGTACTTGACGTCACTCTTTACTCTGAATCCCTAGCAGACAGGATTGTTAGTTGGAGAGTTCTAGAGGAACACTCCTTCTCTGACCACCGATACATAGAACTCGTGGTCAACTTTGAGAAATTTAATCGACTAACGGTACGCAATCCGAGGAAAGCGAACTGGGAGTTATACAGGAAAAAACTAGAAAGCTCCTTGGGGAAACCTCCAACAGGGGACGTTGATAGTAGGGAAGCCCTGGATGCCATGGTGGACACGCTTACGGCAGCGTGCGCTAGGGCATTCGACAAAGCTTGTCCCAAAAGCAGATCGGGCAATAGCAAGTCAAAGAAACCACCATGATGGTCGAAAACACTCGCGCCCTTTAAAACCAAGGCCCGAAAGGCCTTTAATTTTGCGAGCAGAACAAACTCGGAGATAGCCTGGGAGTCGTATAAAGCGGACCTTAGGCAATATAACAAGGAACTTCGCAGGGCAAAAAGGAATGCATGGGCCAAGTTCTGCACGAACATTCAGGAAACATCAGAGGCCTCCCGACTAAGGAAGGTCCTTGCAACTACTGCACCAAACGTAGGATATATTAAAACCTCAGAAGGTAACTGGACATCGTCCAGCAGAGAAACCCTAGAGGCTCTCACAGAGGCACATTTCCCGGGATGCTCTCGAGTAGACACAACCCTGGAAATGCAGAGACAGGGGAATAGCCCTTCCCTCCCCAACCAACTTGAATACCTATTGAGTGACAGGTATCTCAACTGGGCGATAAATAGCTTCAAGCCTTTCAAATCCCCAGGCCCAGATGGCATTGTCCCGGCTCAACTAATTACAGCCGGTCCCAATCTGAGGTCCTGGGTTAAGAAAGCTTTATAAGCAATTTTCAGGATAGGCATCGTACCCGCAATGTGGTTGCGGACGAAAGTCGTATTCATACCCAAGGCGGGAAAACCGTCACACTGCACCCCTAAGGACTTCAGACCAATAAGCCTGTCGTCCTTCCTTCTCAAGACAATGGAGAGACTAATCAGCCTCCATATTAACCTCCAAACCCAGATGATATCTCGGGATCACAACATGCGTATAGGAAGGGCCGATCCACGGAAACGGCACTCCATGTAATCACTACTTTTGTCGAAAAGGCACTTAGTGACAAGGAATACGCACTCATTGCTTTTCTAGACATAGAAGGTGCGTTCAACAACATCCTACCGAGCTCGATAATCAATGCGCTGACGACACTAGGAATAGACAATCAATCCATACGCCTAATAGAGCAGATCCTGGTAAACAGGACTGTTGAGGCGTCACTAGGAGGAGAATCTATTCATAGATACGTCAGAAGAGGCACTCCGCAAGGAGGCGTACTCTCACCCCTACTCTGGAACGTGGCGGTTAATAGCCTACTGCGTTCCCTAGAAGGTGGTGGCTGCAAAGTTATCGCCTACGCGGATGATGTCGCAATTGCCTTCTCCGGAAAATTTCCCCAGACTCTATGTGACCGCATGACGGACAAACTTAGGGTCCTCTCAACATGGGCAGTTAGAAATGGACTAGGGGTAAACCCGTCCAAAACCGAGCTCGTCCTCTTCACCAGGAAGTACAAAATACCAAACTTAAGGCTTCCGAAATTATTAGGAGAAACACTATCCCTTAGCGATAGTGCCAAGTACCTAGGGATTAAGCTAGACAGGAAACTGGACTGGAAGTCAAACACTATGGATAGAGCTAACAAGGCAACAATCGCGCTCTATACTTGTAGAAAAGCCATTGGCCTTAAATGGGGAATGTCCCCAAAAATAGTAAGATGGCTTTACACAGCGGTCATAATACCCATCCTTTTCTACGGGGTGGTGGTCTGGTGGCCTGCTCTTTCTAACTCCACAATACGAGAGAAACTTAGGAAAACGCAAAGGATGGCGGAGGTCTGCATCACAGGCAGCCTACGTACCACACCGACGGATGCCCTAGACTTCATACTCGACCTATTACCGGTAGAGATAATGGGGGTCAAGATAGCCACGCTATCAGCAATCAGGCTACGCGAGACGGGCATATGGAAATGGGCTGACTATGGACATACCAAGTTAGATCTACACCACTGCACGCCAACGGGGTCTACAGACTACTGCGTACCTGTCGAACATCCCACCTTAAAATACAAGGTCTCCATTCCAACAAGGGAGGAATGGGCCACACAAATCCCGGGACCGGTTCAAAATTGAATGGCCAGGTGGGAGGCGGTTTCCATTGCGAACGGCTGTGTCTAAATGAGTCCTTTAGACTCCCCGACCACTGTACTGTGTTCCAAGCAGAAGTAATAGCTATCGGAGAAGCACTCAGATCCCCGGCACTTACTGGCAATCAGGACACAATATGTATCTTTTCAGATAGTCAAGCGGCACTCAAAGCCCTTGACGGATTTTCATCCAACTCCAGGACAGTAAACGACTGTCGCAGATCTCTTAACGAGATGGCAGAGCAGCATGACATCCACCTCATATGGGTGCCCGGGCATAGGGACCACGAGGGTAATTGCGCCGCCGACGAACTAGCAAGAGCAGGTACTACCAATCCTCTCCTACCGGAGATGGAAACAGTAGGTATCCCCTTAGCTACGTGTAGGCTAAAATGTAGGGATCACTTTGACCGCGCATCACTGAGGAAATGGAGAAATCTCCAAAACTGCAGGAACTCACGCATGATATGGCCCATCCGATCTAGGAAGAGGTCAATGATGCTCATCGCCCTAAATAGGCAGGACTGTAATCTGGCAGTCAAGGCCATTACGGGACATTGGTTAATAGGCTAGACTAGCGGTGCCACATTATGACTACTGCAGGAGTTGTGGGGACGTGGAAGAGGAAGAGACAGTGGCGCACCTTCTGTGTCAATGCCCTGCGCTGGGGCGCAGCCGACTAAAATTCCTGGGCGCAGCATCACTCACGGAATTAGCAGACCTCGCGGAGGTCGCTCCACACAGACTCGTTGCTTTCATCCGAAAATCTGGATGGGACCTGGATGAACTCCCGCAGCCCGATTTTTCTTCTTTCGTGCCTCGTACTCCTTGACTACAACGTACTCGGGCCAGAAGTCACCCGAGCAAATAGTGTCAAAGAGTTGGGATGAGACATTTATCTTATATGATGAAATTTCCCTGGCATATGAAAATTTGAATTTTTCCACAGTGATATTGCCAGCTTGGCCAGCCGTGACTGAACATTCTCCCGACCGTTCGAACGAAAAAGTCCGTGGGGTAGGTTCTAGTGCTGGTTGTTCCGTGTTTTGCCTGGGTTCGGGTGTCCGGCGTAGTGGTGTTCATTTCCTGACCGTCCGTCTGAGAGCCCATATAATACCTAATAGGATTGACATCGCTAGGGCATATAGGCAACTACTTGATGATACTGGGGAGTGAGGAGCTGATCCTTCCAGGTGGTCTCCTTTATTTTGGCCAACTGGTGTTGCAAAGCGTCCAGTTCCTCCAAGCTGACTTCCTTGGCTGCCGTTCCTTGAAGTGGCTCATGTTGGTTCTTAAGGTCAATCTTTCTGATATTGTCAAAGCGAACATATGTAGCCTTCGTTTCGTTGACCACGATGCTAAATGTGCTCACGATAATTTTTGAATTGCGTACAGTGCAGCTTGGGACCAATGGCAATAAGCCCGTTTCGGTAAGTTACACTGTGGATGATATTCCTTTGCACACCGCTTGAAGATCTATGAGACTTGGAGAGACAGCTTGGACCTTGACTAAGAAATCTCATATATAGATTCAATTTTGTTATTAAATAACTGAAATTCACACCGATTTTCCACGCTGAATGTGGCTTGTTGATTGAAACATATGTGCTCGTCATTTGGCAACTCTATACATTGGTTTAACTCGTCCATATTCAATCCCATGAACTGGTCTCTATGGGCATTGACGGCAATGATTTCGATTTTTAGCCTGAATCGCTGCCAGTTTCTGGCCTTCTATATTGGAATAGGCATGATGCTGAACATTTCCTGTTGTGTTATAGAAACCAGCGGTGTCGATATCTTAAAGATGACGTGGTTGCTCGTTGTGGAGCCTTCGGCATGTGTTATTTTGTAGAGTTTGATAACATTATCCGACGATATTGGAAGCATGGAAGATACTAGCATCGGACTAATCGTTCGATGGCAAACGTGACCACATTAGCTATTTCACTCTGCAGTCGCTGCATTCCCGTTGCCACTAGACTTAGCTGAGCTGTCAGAATCATAAACGCTTGCTGCAGGTGGTCGCCTTGATATTTGCCTCTTTCCTGATTGATCGTACCATCTGGTACTCTAGCGTTTTGATCCGGTCGTTGGTGGCTGAGCTGCTCTTTCTGACTATGTTTATCGTAGAGTCGCTTTCATAAGGCTACTTAATACAACAAATACCGACTAAGTAGTCATTATAGATAAACTAACATATGAATCACTTTTGAAATACGATGTAGTCAAACCCAATCTAGAAAATAAGGAAAAAAGTCTGTGTTATCTCAACTTTCAAAAAACTTCCCTCTCACTGACTTACGCAGCCAATATAGCGACGTATTCGGATTGGAAACCGAAACAATAACTACAAACAACTTTTATAAGCAAAACCTGAGATCATACGCGTTCTCTCTTCCAAGTGAACGGTAGTGTTTTTTTCTTGCGTTTTGTGTAATAACGTCACGTTACAACCATCGGGGTTAACTAAAACTTCTACTTTGTGTTTTTTTATAGTTCCCGTTCACTTCGCGTGTGCATGCAGCTATTTTAATAAAATGTGCTGCCAGTGTTAGCTCTTTTTGCCTTTTTTTGCATTTCCTCTTTGCACCTCTCCCGGTTAGCTGTTGTTGCTCTGTCGTGACAGCAAAACGTTTCCTAAGCTCCCTCACTCTCACGCTCCACTCCTACAACTCTACAACTACAACTCTCTCGGTGCAGCTGCACTTCTCATTTCTTATCTGTCTTCCCTCATCCTATATTTACAAGTACAGTGGTAAATTTATAAAAATGCCTTTTGTCTGCTCTTTCAAAACATGCAAAAAGGCTGTTTTGTCTACCGATCTTACCATCGGTTGCGGGCTTTGTGACAACATTTTGCATGCACAGTGCAATGGTGTTGCCGGCCGGACTGTTGATGACGTGAGGAAAAACATCGGTTTGCGCTACTGTTGCGATGCCTGTCGTGAAGTTGAAAGGGAAAAGATATCTTTTATGCGGCAAACCAAGGGCACTTTTAAGGAGTTGCTATCGAGTTTTACCAAAACAGTTTAATAGCCTAACGCTATTAAACGAATCTCTAAGGCGCAAAAAAACTGCAACTGGAGCGAACATTCTGACGGATCCCAACAACCCGCGGCAGGCTCTCAACAGCAGCGGCCCGTGACACAGCCCTTGACCTCAGAATTAAATCCCAGAATACTGAGGTCAAGTGTTCGGAAAGAGTCGGTTTCCGAAGGTGCGGTGGGACTAAACGTTCCACCGCTAATTTCATTTTCGTCTCCTATTTCTTAGATTCTTAGCTCCGAAGTTTTCCCAGCTGCGTTCACGATTTATCGGCTAGATCGGCCTGTCAGGCGCGGGGGTGGAGTCCTTATAGCGGTCAACTCCACTCTCACGTCAGAATTAGTAACATTCTAGGAAAGCAACGAACTTGAATTCCTTTGTGTGAAGCTATCATTCAATGGTCGCTTTGTTTTTATTACATGTTCCTACATTCCTCCATTGTCGGAACTGCCTATTTTTTGGAACCACCTTTCCGCCATTCGGATGGTTTCCAATATGCTTTCTGATATAGATCATTTAGTAGTCTTGGGTGATTTTAATATCCCTGGGGCTATTTGGTCCCTAAATAGCTCCTCTAACACACTTCAATCCTCAACACAACATGATTTTATTGCTGGCTTGTTTTACATTTCGCTGTCTCAAGTCAACGAAATTCCTTAGAGCGCTTGCTTGATCTTTGTTTTGTCTCTGATCCGGCGAGTGTCAGATTAGTGAGGATGGCGCCGCTGTCGCAACCTGAAGATCCCTATCATTCTAATTTCGATGTGATACTCGACTGATATACAGAAGAAATCTGATAGACCAGCCAAAAGAGTTTACTGCTTTCGCAAGTCTGATTTCGACCGGCTGAATAATTTTTTTTCTGACTTTAACTGGTCTGATCTATACATGAGCACTGACATGGCCGATGCCGTGGACAATTTTTGCAACGCGATGAATTCATTTTTCTCTGAATGCGTTACATTATACTATCCCTCCATTTCAAATAAACCACCTTGGTTTACTAAAGAATTGAGTCGCTTGAAAAATGTAGTGAAGGCTGTACACGAAATTTAAAAAAACCGGTTCTCGTTCTGACCTCTAACTATATATCGGCTCGGTCAAACTTCACCGTACTGAACGCACAGTGTTACAAAAAGTATTTGACTCGTTGCAGGGTCAAATTTTCTCAGGATCCTTAACAGTTTTATAATTTTGTTAATACAAAACTTAAGGCGGTAACTCATCCTTCATCATTTTCTTTTGCAAACGCAACTGTGAAGGGCGATCAGGCAATTGCCAATAACTGTAGAGGAATCTCGCAACTATCGGTCATCCCTAAACTTTTTGAGAACATTATTTCTCCTTATTTGCAGCACCTTTGCATATCAGTAATTTCTCCATGTCAGCATGGATTTGTTAAGCGAAGATCCACAACTACAAACCTTCTGGAGCTTACTTCCCTCATTATAAGGGGTTTCCAGATTAACCTTTAAACGGATGTAATTTATACTGACTTCTGTAAAGCATTTGATTCCGTTAATCATTCCCTTCTCCTCAGGAAATTTGACTTAATGGGTTTTCCAATTGATCTTCTTAGGTGGATCTTGTAGTAGCGCTTGTCACGAGGCACAGAGCCTCTAGCGGCTGAATTCGACGTAAGCGCCCTGTCGGAGCTGACTTCATGCTGCCAATTTCCTTTTTCGCCCAGATCTCAAATTGGACAAACGTGAAAATTTGTATAAAAAAGATAATCCTCAAGCAACACGCCTAGCAGAATATTTGGAAGGAACCCCCTCAACGTCCGACTAACTCTGAGCCGGAAAATTATCACGTGCTCTGCGAAATAGGTATCCCTAAACATCCGTTCGTTTTCTAATGTACGTTATATGCTACAATAATTAATTGGTGCCCAACGTGGGGACCGAAGAGTGATCTGGCAGGTCCCAGAAATTAAATAAATTAGTGATCTAGATCCTAAAATGTAGTCTTGGTTTTGAGTTGAACTCCAGTTTGAGTTTCAGAAGAAATTAATTTGGATTTACTACATTATGTTAGTACCAGTTCTTGAACCTGTTTTGCCCCAATAGTTCTGGTTGCAGGAAAGCTAAATCGAACAAATAAGGGTTCAACTCCGCTTACAGGACTATAAGGACAGACAGGGGATCAAAGTTAACTCGACAGGATAAGGCTCCGTATACCATCGGTAGGTTACTGTAAGTATACCAGCATCCCGAACTCGAAATATACTGTAAGGCAATATTTTACTTTTCTTTACGATTTTTGAGTTTTATTGTCCTTCTTTTTTCTACCAATCTCCCTTTACTTTCTTTTAACTCTATTAATTGTCCCCATTGGCAGGAAATTCATATTCGGATCGATTATCTACATGCTCCATGAATTATTTAGATAGGGGGATAGCAGATGATGATGATAAAAAGAATATGCCGCTGATGTTAGAGATAATGGACATGTGCGAAAGTATGTATTTTCTAAAGGACCCTGAATCTAATTATACCCAAGAAGACAAATCATTTAGGTGGGTTCAGTGTACCCCTAGAATAGTCTGAATCAAGTAGTATGGAGGTGTAAATAATCGTGCTCATGGAAGAGTTCCATGATTCCTGAATGTTGATTATGTTAGGTTTTTAATTAGTTAATATTGTGTTAGGGCCCAAATATAGGTTAATACAGATATTGGTAGCTAATTAAGGTAGTTAGGCTAGGCATCCATTTCATATGGGTGAATAACTAATCGTAAAATAATATGCATTCCAAGTAATTTACAACTTCCAAGAGATATTCAATGCTACCTTTGTCTGAAAGATATCGTATATCCCGCTCAGTTATTATCCACCAATTGCAACTACACTTTCCATTGGGTCTGTTTTAACGCTAAAGTGGGAAATAGAGATAATTGTCCGGGTTGCAGATCTCGACTAGAGCCATTGAGTATGACTTTAACCGTTAATACGGACTTAAATCAGTCTTCTCAGAGTTTACCTTCAGATAGTATACCAGTCCGACTTAGAAGTCACCCTAGGGAAGTTAATGCACCTCCCGAAAATATGAGTACAGAGACAGGAAACATACCAAGTCTCGAAGATGAGTCAAGTAGAGGAGAACAAAATCCCTCTCCTGCGATGAATGAAATACAGCAAGCATTAGTTGAGGCCATTAGTGCTGCAGCTATACGACAAACAGAGCCTTTAACGTGAGCCATGACTGTAGGGTTCCAAAATCTTCAAAAAGCAATTACGCAGCGAAAGGATGTTCGAACCGAAAGTGTCCCGGTCACTAACCCCAGGGTCACTAATCCTTTGGCTGCGGTAAACTCGGAACCCTCTGGTTTGTCGTCAAGGACTTCAGACTTGAGATAAGTCACTGGAATCTAAAGTTTTCAGGAAAATAGATGGTTTCTTACATCGGGTAGAAACGCTGACGCGGAAAACTTTGCACGGTAACCTTGAGCTGTTGATGTGCCATATTAGCACGTTGCTAGAAGGACCAGCCAGTGAATGGTACTGGCGGTATCAAGAAAGCGTTCAAGGAGAAAATTGGACTAGTCTATGTGAAGCTTTAGGAGAGCAGTTTAGGGAAGAACGAACTGATGTTAATATAAGAGCATCCATTGATCGTCGCAAGCAGAAGACAGGAGAATCTTTTGATAAGTTTTACGAAAGCATTGTTAACTTAACCGCTAAGTTATCCGTGAAATCCAACTCGAACTTCTGTACCACCATTTTGGTAGCATAGTCCAGTTAAGACGCGTGGTACGTATGCGAGAATCTTTTATGCACACCGTCAATACAGCAGTGCAGAAACCCCTTCCCGCTCCTCGCCGTATGGTTTCCGAGATCAAAAGCGAATCCGATGTTGAAAGCGAGACAGAAGATGTAGACCTATCCGCAATAACCGGCCAGTGTTGGAATTGTGGTAAACGTGGTCATTTATACCATGATTGCTATGAGGAGAGAAAAGTTTTTTTGGTACGGTTGTGGAAAACCGGATACGTATCGACCCTCCTGTCCAAAGTGTACAGGTGCAAAAAACTGTCAAGCCCGTGCGCCAGTGAAAGGAGCACGCAAACTGACAGTTTCCGAAGAAACCAACACAGAATAGAAGAATTCAAACATTCCCACCAACCCTTCCCAGATTTGACCACCAACCCTGAATGTTCTATTTACCCACCTATTACCTATTCGGCAGTATCTGACAGGAACACTAACCGAAGAAAGCGTTCTATTAGGCGCTTAAGAACCTACTACAGAGACTTGCACAGAGAACAGAAGTGTTTGATGTCTGCCATAATATCGACCGATAGTCGCCCATATTCTAAAGTAAACGTCTTAGGTCGCTCAATATCAGGCTTAATGGACATCGGTGCTTCTATTGTATTGTTGTATTGGAGGTATGTTGGCTAAAGATTTATTGCAAGAAAAGGTAAAATATAAGCCCATGACAACTTCGGTCCGAACTGCGGATGGACAAACTCAAACTATAATGGGCAAGCTTCGTGCAAAAATTGAATATAACGGCAATAAGAAACTTTTAATCTTTTATATTGCCCCCTCTTTAGTACAGTCGTTATATTTAGGTATCGATTTTTGGACTGAGTTTCATCTACTTCCGTTAGATCTCCTTCAATTCACTACGGAGAGCAGTCTAGCAAAGATTGAAACCGATTTGTTCAGGCCAATCTCAAGGGAGCAAGAAGTAGAATTGCAGAAGAACATTCAAAAGTTCCCATCCTAAAGGGTTAGGAAGAACTAACTTACCGATCAAACAGCGCCATTATCCAGTTTCACCCGCGAATGTAAAGCTTCTGTTTGAAGACCTATATCGTATGTTATCACTAGGTGTCATAGAGGAGTCAGAAAGTGCCTGGTCTTCCCCAGTTGTTTTAGTCCGCAGGCCAGGCAAAGTCCGCCTGTGTGTCGACAGCCGTAAAGTGAATGCGGTTACCCGTAAGGATGCATACCCAATGCCAATAGTTGACGGTATATAAAGCAGATTACCAATAGCCGAATTTATCACCAGCCTCGATTTAAATGATGCCTATTGGCAGATTCGTCTTGAACCAGGCTCACGCGATAAAACCGCTTTTACAATACCCGGTAGAGCGTTATACCAATTCACGGTTATGCCGTTTGGGCTAACAAATGCGCCGTCGACCATGTCGAAATTAATGGATCGCATTATACCGTTTACTCTGAAAAATGAAGTATTTATTTATTTGTATGATCTTTTGATTGTATCGGATACGTTTAATCGACACTTGTCTGTGCTAAACGAAATCGCATCTTGCTTAGCCAAAGCTTGATTAACATTCAGAAAAGCAAGTTTTGCATGAAAGAAGTTCGTTACTTAGGGCATGTAGTAGGTAATGGTACCATTTCCGTGGATGCAGACCAAATTCATGCCATACTTGAATATCCGGCACCCCGATCAATAAAGCAGCTACGACGTTTTTTAGGGATGATAGTCTGGTACCAAAGGTTCATTTGGAATTATGCTTCTATCGCTACCCCATTAACCGATGCATTAAAGAATACGAAACGGTTTGAGTGGTCCGAAGCTGCCGAAGAAGCCTTTCAAACACTTAAAAGAAAAATTTGTAAAGCGCCATGTTGCATACCCCGAATTTGGATCTACCGTTCTACATACACTGCGATGCTAGTGGAACTGGCATAGGCTGAGTGCTAATGCAGATAAGCCGGGAAGACGATCAAGTGCCGATTTCATACATTTCCCGAAAGCTTAACAAATGCCAGTGTAAATATACGGTTACTGAAAAAGAATGTTTGTCCGCTATATTAAGTATTAAGAAGTTCAGAGCGTATATCGAGGTACACTCCTTTACGGTAATAACCGACCATGCCTCCTTAAAATGGTTGATGACTCAATCGGATCTTAGTAGCCGATTAGCTCGATGGGCTTTAAAGTTACAAGGATATGATTTCACCATTCAGCATCGAAAAGGCAGCCAAAATATTGTACCCGATGCGCTTTCTCGAACCTTTCCTGAAGATTTATCCGCTGTAGAGTTGTCTCAGTTTCATGACTTAAAGTCGAGAGAAAGTTGAAAAGGGATTAGTGGGTGATACGAAGGCGGATCTAATATTCCGTCGAATGGAACATGCAAACGACCACAAAATCGCAGATGATCAAGTCTGGAAGCTTTGGTTACCCTCAGGATTAGTTCCTGTGGCATTAAAATTAGCTCACGATGATCCGTTATCCTCTCACGGTGGGATAAACAAAACCCTAGAAAGATTGCTTTGTCATTATTTTTGGCCAAACTAGTGACCGATGTGCGGAATTATGTTAACCAGTGTGAAATTTGCAAGGTTACTAAGCTATCCAATCAAACGTTACGACCACCATTGGCCAAGCCCACAGAGAGTCATCGGTTCTTCCAGAAGCTTTACATAGATTATTTAGGACCGTATCCGCGTTCAAAGGCTGGCCACATTGGAATCTTTATAGTAATCGACCATTTCACGAAATTTCTCGTATGCCGTAGGTCAGGAGATTTATATATTGTAGTAGTGCATGTCAAGAGGCACAGGGCTTTTAGCGGCTGAATTCGAAGTGGCGCCCTATCGGAATGTAGGATCAAAATCGCCCTTTTGAGGCCCAAACTGCAAGCCTGGGTTGGGCTCAAGTGCAGCTAACTGCAAGCTGTCAATTTTCTTTCCGCCCAGATCTCAAATTGGACAAACATGAAAATTTGCATAAAAAAGATAATCCGCGAACAACGAGCCTAGCTGAATATTTGGAAGGAACCCCCTCAACGTCCGACTAACTCTGGTTCGGAAAATTATCACGTGCTCTGCGAAATAGGTATCTCTGAATATTCGTTCGTTTTCTCATGTACGTTATATGATACAATCTCTAGTTATCTGACTGGCAGAACGCAAAAGCTCGTGTTTAAAAATAATTTATCTAATGTTCTCCAAGTCACCTCAGGTGTCCCGCAAGGGAGCCACCTGGGTCCCTTGTCGTTTACATTATTTATTATTGATCTGCCCGAAGTTTTGACAAATTCAAGAGTACTCATGTACGCTGATGATGTCAAGCTTTGCGTGCAATACAAGGACGTTGCTTACCAGTCTGATTTACAAACAGATCTTGATAGCTTCCAAACCTGGTGCCGCATACACCTACTAAACTTAAATGGCTCTAAATGTAAGCTAATGACATTCTCTCGTGTTGTTCCCAAGCTTGCAATTTACACGCTTAACTGATGCTCTTTGGAAAGAATTACCTTAGTTGATGACTTGAGTGTCCGCCTGGATCCCAAACTTGACTTTATCGATCATATTTCGCGCATGGTGAATAAAGCTAGGGGTATGCTGGGATTTATTAAACGGTGGTCGAAAGCATTCGATGACCCCTATGTAACTAAAACTTTATATATTTCATTAGTTCGTCCTATCTTAGAATATGGATCTTTCGTTTGGAGCCCCAGTATGGGTTCCACAGTAAACGCATCGAATCTGTTCAAAATATCTTTTTGCTTTTTGCTTTACGCGGCTTAAACTAGGATGCTGAACAGAGATTACCCTCCTATTATAGCAGACTTCTCCTAATTAACTTACCCTCCTTGGCTAATCGTAGAACTATGCTTGGTATTACCTTTATTTATAACTTTATTCACGTCGATGTGGAAAGTACTGACGTGTTAGGTCAGCTCAATTTCCACGTTCCGAGTAGAAATACTAGATCGTATATACCCTTAGTTTTGCGCCATTGTAGAACCTCCTATGAACTGCATGATCCCTTTAGAGTACTGTGTGCAAGTTATAATGATTTGTATTCTGTAATCTAACATGTTGATAATCTTCCTAAACTAAAAACTTAAATCCTTTCCCATTTAGATCGCATGCTAGCAAACGCTCAGGCAGCTCGCCGGTAGTTTATTTCCTCGTCTTGTTTTTTATATTTTCCATCGCGTCTACCAATACCTAACCCTAACAGGCACGTGCCTTGTCTCATAAGGGCCACTTGAGTGTACTGACCGTGGTACATCAACGTCTATATCACAAAAGATGGTGAACCAGTATTTATTAAAAATTATCGAAGTCCAGGTAAATAAAATACAAAGCCAACTAGGAAAGTTAATTTCCGACGGAATTGTTGAACCTTCAGTATCCGAATATAAGAGCCCATTGTTAATTGGTCCTAAGAAACCATCCCCGCGGTCAGATGTAAAGAAATGGCGGCATATTGACTAGCGCCAAATTAATAAAAAAATACTGGTTGATTTCAGGTTTATATGTAAGTA